>JBBMJY010000017.1:9380260-9391396 GCA_037833715.1 Toxotes lorentzi | reverse complement strand
CCCCCCCCCCCCCCCCCCCCCCCCCCCCCCCCCCCCCCCCCCCCCCCCCCCCCCCCCCCCCCCCCCCCACACCCAGCTATATTTAGAGTGGGACGGGATTAAATTGCAGGGTCTTCACACTGGGAACCTTTTCTCTGCTCTGCCTTTTCCAGCCAGGACCGACTGCCAAAAGGACCTGTGGCAGCTATCTCCTTCCTCTCTCCACAGACCCCGTCGTTCGCCCGCCGTTTCCCCTCCTGACGCAACATGGACCCCAACGCCATCAAGGAGGAGCTGCGCCTGTTTCAGAGCACCCTGCTCCAGGATGGGCTGAAGGAGCTGCTGAATGAGAACAAGTTTGTGGACTGCACCCTGAAGGTGGGGGACCGCAGCTTCCCCTGCCATCGGCTGATCATGGCCGCCTGCAGCCCGTACTTCAGGGAGATCTTCTTCACAGAGGACGGGAAGGAGGTGGAGAACACCAAGGAGGTGGTCCTGGAGGATGTCAACCCTTCCATCCTTGACATGATCATCCAGTACCTCTACTCGGCCGAGATCGACCTCACAGATGACAATGTGCAGGATATAATAGCGGTGGCAAACAGATTCCAGATCCCTTCGGTCTTCACGGTGTGCGTTAACTACCTTCAGAAGAAGCTGTCCCTTAGCAACTGCATGGCCATTTTCAGGATGGGCTTGGTGCTCAGCTGTCCCCGGCTCGCCGTGGCGGCACGCAACTACATCGCTGACCGCTTCGAACTCCTCTATAAAGACGACGAGTTCCTCAAGCTTGCAGCCCACGAGATGTTTGCCATCATTGGCGGAGACTCGCTGAATGTGGAGAAGGAGGAGCTGGTATTCGAGGCGGTCATGGCCTGGGTCCGCCACGACAAGGAGAAGCGCATCAAGGTCCTGAAGGATGCTTTCAACTGCATTCGCTTCCGCCTGCTGCCAGAGAAGTACTTCAAAGACAAAGTGGAGACCGATGAGATCATCAGGGCCGACCCAGAGCTCCAGAAGACGATCCAGGTCATCAGAGATGCCTTCAAGGGGAAACTTCCGGAGAAACCTAAGAAGAAGGAAGGGGAGGAGGGGGCCGACAAGGAAGGAGGTGAGGAGGAGGACAACCTGTTCCCCGGGTTCCTGAATGACAACCGCAGACACGGCATGTACGCACGTGACTTCATCGTGATGATCAACGACGCGGCGGCGGTGGCGTATGATGTCACTGAGAATGAGTGCTTCCTGGCGGCCATGTCAGAGCAGGTGCCACGTAACCACGTCAGCGTGGCGTCACAGAAGAACCAGCTCTACATCATTGGTGGACTGTTTGTGGATGAGGAAAACAAGGACGTGCCTCTGCAGTGTTATGTCTTTATGGTAAGCAGGTTGATGCTCCTCTGTTTTATCCTGCACAAAAATCAATTATTAGAAAAATTGTTTAACATTTTGGGAAATATTGGTATTTGTTAGGGTTGTGAAAGTTAGTAATTAGTGCACAGCTCCTGTACAGTGTTAATACTAGATTTTATTTTGACGTACATGCCAGTGGTGGCACATTCGCAGCCACTATCCAAACAGCTGTAACCAACTAAATCCCATCAAGGGAGGATCTTAGCTCATTCATACCTTTTCTGTGCTTTATTTCAACACCCTTAATGGAGTTCAAACCACAAATAAACCAGAGGGAAAAATGGGAGCGAAATTCAGATCAAATTTTCAGTATGTAACCACAAGAATGACTGAGATACACTTCTGTGGCCAATCAATGGATTATGTTTTCCATGTTGCCACTGAAGGAAGTGACAGAGACCTTGAATACCTGTATTTTACTGCATAATCAATATGTGGATACCATTCAGGACGATGATGCATTCCTTTCTTTATGAGGACATAAAGATAAAGAGCTAATGGGCACTCAGAGGGCGCTCCTCTGTTTTAATGCACAGTATTCTCTATTTTTTTTCCCCCACAGTTGGATCCACTCACGTCTGACTGGGTCGCCCTGCCGCCCATGCCTTCTCCGAGATGCCTCTTCAGCATCGGAGAGAGCGAGAACGTACTGTTTGCCGTGGGCGGAAAAGACCTCCAGACCAACGAGTCACTGGACTCTGTGATGTGCTACGATGTTGAGTTAGTGGTATTATTTACTTCCTTGCTTTTTTTTCCCCTTCTTGTTTCTTTGTTTCTCATTCTGTCTCACCTTTTGTCAAGTTTTCAGGTGATAATTAACTTCAGGAAATGAACAAAATTGCATCCTTAAAAAAAAGTGGTGCTCAAGTGTAATTAATCATGTTTTGATGTGATCTCACCTTAATCTGCTCTGCTTGTTTCTTCAGTAATTATATAACAGCTTTTTTTCTGTTTATGTTAGAATATCTGCCTTATTAACATTTATCACAAACAGAGATTGATGTGGCATCGCCTCATGGGAAAACATGCATGTCACAATCGAGCATGTGACGAGCAAGGCAGCAGCAAGAAATTCAAATAACAGTGAATGAGTGAATGTCCTTTCTTTAGGAAGATGAGGTGGAGTGAGACCAAAAAGCTCCCTGTGAGGATCCACGGCCATGCTGTTATCTCCCACAAAGGACTGGTCTACTGCATTGGAGGAAAGACAGATGACAAGTGAGTAAACGAGTCTGAGTGTGTGTGTGTGTGTGTGTGTGTGTGTGTGTGTGTGTGTGTGTGTGTGTGTGTGTGTGTGTGAGACCTTACAGTGAGCTGCAGCTGTTTGTAGTCCATCATCCTGCCAGACTGCAGGGCTGCACGGCATGTTACGGACAACAATTACACTGCTGCAGCGCAGGATGGTCTAATATGTTACAATAATGGAAAACACTGATTTTGTGTAACTGTTGCATGTTACAGTGAGAATACAGAGAATACATCTGCTTATTTTCTCTGCCCGTGAGTGAATCTTCAGTATGGATTTGAGGCAGGTGTGCTTCATAAGACTGAACAAAATTTTAAGCTCAACAAACTGTAGGATCTAAAACTATAACGTATAATTGGCTAATGAGTCTGTTCAGTGTTTTCAGATGCCAGTGGACCAATCTGCTAATCATCAAGAGGAAACATTTAGTGTTCTTCCTAAAAAAAAAAACAAAAAAGAAAAACAAAACGGAGGCGTGAAAGCCTTCATCAGTGTCTTTATCAAAGACACAACATGCAACCAATTATCAGCAAAGAAGCAATTAAACCTGTGAGGAGAAGAGAAGAAACACAGAGACAAATAACTACCAAAAAATGTGATGGGAAAACAATATAAAAAGAATAAAAAGAAAAGAAAGAATAACTAAGTCTTATGTGTGTGTGTGAGGGGGAGTAAATTCTATTGAAAATTTAAAAAACAAGTTGTTTTTATTTCTGTCGTTCTTATTTCATGTGAAAAGAAGGAGCTTACTGTAAGAAGGTTTATCTGAAGTTTATCCTTCGTCTCCACAGCAAAGCTCTCAACAAGTTGTTTGCGTACAACCACAAGCAGTCAGAGTGGAGGGAACTGGCAGCCATGAAGACACCCAGAGCCATGTTCGGAGCCGTCATCCACAACGGCAAGATCGTGGTGGCCGGCGGAGTCAACGAGGAAGGCCTCACTGCTACATGTGAAGCCTACGACTTCACAACAAACAAGTATGATTTTCTTTTTCTCTTTTTTTTTTTTAGTCTGAATTAATAAGTTAGCTGTAGCTGTTAGCTACACATTGATGCTGAAAAATAATATATAATACACAATAATTAGAACAACACAGCTAGCTAAGGAGAAACAACAGCTAGCTAAGGAGAAACAACAGCTAGCTAAGGAGAAAGGTTATTTACTTGTCTTTGTACTACAGCAACAGCGTCTAGGTGGTTATTTCAGATTTACTTTGTTAGCTTTGTTGCCTCAGCTAACAGGAGCTAAGTGGCTACTGTAGCAGTCATCCAGCTTCTTTTCTGAAGAGAGGAAGACGTGTGGGGGGTGAGACTGGAGGCAACATCACTCTCATGATCTAATAAATCTGTTAATATGAAAATAAGAACAGTGAAATTAAATTTAATAATAATAACATGAGTTTCAGTCATTTTTTTCAGCATTATTTAGCTCCTAATGTCTGATTTATTCAATATAGCTTTTGGCACTTTGGGCCTCCGTACATGGCCTAGTTATCTGAACAGCTAAAAGAAAAAAAGAAAAAAAAAAGAAGCTGAATTTCAACAAACAAACCAAGGTACGAAAGAGAATGAGAACAGTGAGAGCTCCATCTTACACTTGACCTTCTCCGAATGTCGTATCTCCTCAGGTGGGAGCCCTTCACAGAGTTTCCCCAGGAGAGAAGCTCTGTCAACCTGGTGAGCAGCAGTGGCTCTCTGTACGCTGTGGGCGGCTTTGCTATGGTTCAGATGGAAAACAAGGAGGTGGCTCCCACAGAGGTCACCGACGTGTGGCAGTAAGTCTTCTCAAGTTATGAGGACCGAGATTTACATGTTCTCCCTGTTTACCACCGCCGTCGCTCTGAGATCTGACTCTCCTCTTTCTCTCGTTAGGTACGAGGATGATAAGAAGCAGTGGAGCGGCATGCTGAGAGAGATGCGTTACGCCGCTGGCTCCTCCTGTGTGTCCTTGCGCCTTAATGCTGCCAGGATGCCCAAGCTGTAAACAGAACCACTTTAACCCCTCTAAAAAGACAACCGCACCCCACCCTCCCTGCACATCCCCAGCAAGCTGCCTCTGAGTCGTCTCATCCTCTGCACTCGGGTTTGTGTGTGTCAAGTTGATCTTTGACATTAATTTTTCTCTGAACTCCAGATGATTTTTATCTGTACTATAAACACTTGGTTCTGCAGCCTCTTCAAAGACTGTACCATCCCCACAGAATAAAAAGAAAAAAAAGCCCAAAAAAAGCCACAATTTAGATTGATCTATAAAGCTCTGTTTGCATCATTTCTAGCTCCTCTTTTGTAAAATAAACATTTGTAAACTTTGACTTCTTTTACTGTTCTAATGTCGTCTGATCTACAGAAAAGTTACAGAGACTGTATCAACATGTCGGGGGCAACTTAAGGTGAGAAGTTTCAGATAAACAAGGAAGTGGAACTGGGTTAATAGCAAGTGTAGTTGCATGCAAACGCAACATAATGATCTTCGAACACGTGTCACACATTCACGTGTGTGTCAACATGATCATGGGTCACTGCACTTCAAGTGGTCGTCACACATCGTCGAAAAAGCTGAGGTATGTCCACGCAGTTTCCCTTCACACTGGAGTGTTTGAATTCACAGAATAACAGCACAGGAGAGGAAATTACACCACAGTGAAATCTGGAATGGTTTAGTATGGTTTTTGCAGTTTGCACATGTGCTGTGAAAGATGTGTAAAGGATGGCAGCTATACTCATGAATGATCAGGGTTAAGAAAGAGCAACAACCTATCATTTAAAGGTGAGTTAAAGTCTAACTATGCTGAACCTTGGTGTGCAGTTTGTTTTCCATTTTGAAAATCAAGATATTTCTAAAGGTAGAAAAGATTGTGCCCTGAATAAAGTTTACCTCTGCTCTCTTTTGCATTTGAAATAAATGAAATGGTTGAGATTCTAAAAAAAAAAAAAAAGCTGAAGTTGTGGGGCTTAAGGGTAAAAATGTGAAAATGCTGTGAAACTAAATATTGAACATCTGCTCCGACAAACGTCTGTGAATCAAATTCATTTTGTAAACAACACAGAACCTGAAGAGCTATGATGCTAGCAGGGCCGGCAAAATTCAAGTCAGCAAGACAAAAAAAAAAAACATGTAATGCTTGATGTGCAGTAGCTGAGGAGCCTTGTATTCTTTGTGTCTAAAAGCTCTTACATCTTACACGAGGTTTAAATCTGCTCTAATCAAGGTTTTATTTTTATTCACACCAGAACTTTTTAGCCTCTTTCAGCTCATTGTTTTTGGATTTTTAGCCCGCAGTGGAAGATGGGCAGTGACTCTGCTGTCCTGACTTCAGTGGGAAGCTGATTCCACCACTGTGGAGCCAGAGGACGGAAGAGCCTTGATAGATGAGCAACCTCAGGGTCCTCTGACTTGAGGATGGCGCTCAGGCCCAGGTTTAGGGTTTAGGAACAGAGCTTTGAATCAGATGCGAGCAGCCACAGGGAGCCGGTGAAAACCATGTGGATTCTGAGGAAGATGCAGGGGCTCCAGCGAGGAGGGAGTTGGGGCAGTCCAGATGAGCTCGTTGGCCTCTTCTCTGGTGAGGAAGGGACGAATCCTCCTGATGCTGTAAAGGAGGAAGCGACAGGAGTGTGCAACTGCTGCCGTGTTTTCCGAGAACCACAGTTCATCGCCCAGGGTCACTCCCACTTTACTCACCGTCCGAGCTGGCACAGCCACAGTGTCTTCAGCTGTGCAGGACAGGTCTCTGTGAGGGGACTTTATTCCGTGAAGGAATGAGGAACTGTCTCAGTCATGGTTTAGGTGGTGAGACGCCGCTGACAGATATCTGATTGATAGTATTAAGTTTAGGGTATGAGGTCTGAAAAATAACAGCACATACCTATGACATGAATGCTTATCTTAAGCTTTCATTCCTTGCAATTTTGAAACTTCCTTGTTACTTTAATCGGAAACCAGGGTCTGTGTCAGTGCCAAATTTAGCTCTGCAGTGTCACACTTAGGTAATCACATGCCTGTCTGAAAAACAACAAAGACCTCAACAGAAACTCCATTAGAGAGTTTCATTTGTAATGAGGGATTTGCTGGACTTCGCTTTCTCTTTCTCCCGCAAGCTCACCTGAAACCTGATCTGTGTTAATAAAGCTACCGTGGAGCTTTATCAGCCCAAGCAAGACCAGGAAGTTAGGGTTAGTTAATTCAAGTGGCTGAAGCTGAAGCAGACAACAGTCGAGGCTCCCGGATAAAAATATGCTGGAGTTTCCTCCTGGGTGTGGAAGACTGGAAGGGAAAAAGAGAATAGGAGGTGGAGTGACGAAAAGAATGGATGTGAAAGCAGAGATGAGATCCTGACGGCTTGGAGTGAGCACTGATGAGGACACTGTGACTGAAAGTGAGTAGAAAAATCTCTTTTTTCAAACTCTACCTTAATGAGTCAGCCTCTCTGGACATACATAAAATGATCTTATGTAATAAGTTGGTATTTTTCCATTGATATAATGGTTTTAATGAGTACAATAATAATTAGAAAATCTGAGTGTGCATGCAATGTGTAAACATCTCCTCACATCCATAATGAGAGCAGATTGTACTGACAGCATTACAGAAAGCTGCCATCAAGCAAGGATGCCATAGGTCCTGTCATACCCCGACTGTTGACGAGGAAAAGAAAAGATGTTTGTTTCTTTCCCACGGAGTTTGCTTGATTGTTTGTTTCCTTCCTAGTCTGCTCGCCTCTGGGTTTTTCCCCTCGCTCTCTCCCTCTTTCCTCCAGCAGTAATTGCCACTGACAGTGATATGACAGCTGAGATAAAAGGGAATGATGGTTTGCTCGTAGGCTTTCTTTTCTTTTTTTTTTCCCTCATCCAAAAACATGTACTGTATGTGTATTTATTTGAATTGGAAATTGGAAATTCCCAATTCTGTTTTATGGAGACCAAAATGGAGAGTGAAAATTAGACTTTAATTCATCAGGTATTCAGACACATGCCTCCAAATGAAAGCTAATTTTTAAAATGCAGTTTGTTAAACTCAACAGGGCTCAGCTATGGCCAGCATGCTCTATGGAGAGCATCACAACTGCACCGATGTTGACCTTCTGATGAAGCGCTACTACCTGCCCACCTTCTACACCATCATCTTCATCGTGGGCCTGGTGGGTAATGTAACCTCCATCAGTATCTACCTGACAAAGCTGCGTCCCTGGAAGAGCAGCAGCATCATCATGGTCAACCTGGCGGTGACCGACCTCCTCTACGTCCTCAGCTTGCCCTTCCTGGTTTACTACTACAGCAACGGGGATTCATGGATGCTCGGTGACTTCATGTGCCGCTTTGTGCGCTTTGGGTTTCATTTTAACCTCTACGGGAGCATCCTCTTCCTGACGTGTCTCGCTATTTTCCGCTATGTGGTGGTGATGAAGCCTTTGAGGGCCGCACAGGTGCAGCAGAAGTCTTGGGGTATAATTGCATGCTCAGCGGTCTGGATCATCACCGCTGCTGAAGTCACTCCTATGTTGACGATGATATCCTTGAACCAACGCGACAACGAGACGTACTGCTTGGACTTTGCAAGCACCATATCTGTTGAGGGCGTGTGGTGGTACGGCTGGCTTCTCACTGCACTCGGATTTCTGCTCCCCCTGGTGGTGGTGTTCATGTGTCACATTGGTATTGTGAAACAGTTAGTGAAAGGGCCTTACACGACCAGTCCCTCTCGGATGCGAGCACGGCGCGTGACCGTGCTAATCCTGGTGGTCTTTGTCATGTGTTTCCTGCCATATCACATCTTGCGCGTGTTGCGAATAGAGACTCGAAGGATGAAAGAGACACCCTGCATGCTGGACCACATTGTTCACGCCGCATATATAATCTCCAGGCCTCTGGCTGGACTCAACACGTTTTTTAACCTGGCTCTATACACTCTTTCAGGTGACAACTTTAGGAGGGCTTTCCTCAGCACTTTTTCCGGGGACCGCTGGCTGACCAAGACCAGGTTGCTGTTCCGCTTGGCCACCATCAGCAAGGCGGGCAGCGACGTGCCCCCTGGATAGGTCACAACTGTCAACGGTCAACACCTGCCTTTTCTGTCTTAGATCTCTCTTAGATTCACACAGTGGACATACTCACTCAGGCATGCTGGGAAAGCACCAGGAAAGCTGTAACAGCTGTGGTTTATTCACTGTTTGCTCCCCAGAGATAATAAACCGCCCCTTTAATTTTGCTTTGTCTTGGGCAGTGCCAACCCCTTCAGTGTAAATATAAGTGACTAAAGGTAAAAGCTATAAAATGTGCATGTCAAATTAGACCTTTGTCCACACCTTTTCCTTCTCAGGCTTCAAGTCTCATGATTGTAAGTTACCTGACTAACAATACAATGGGTTGTTTTGTGTGCAGCCGCAGGAATAGTTTCACTTTATAATCCTAAAAGATGAAAGTGAGTTTTGCATTTCTGAGCTGTGGAGTCTGTGGTTTTGATCCACATTCATAATTTTACAACATGCTGCCTATTCCACCTGTAGCTAGCTAGCTAGCTCACTTGAGCCCAGCGATGGCTTCACATCATCTTGATAGACTTTGATTTTATACTGAATCATTTTACACTTTTGTACACTGCTTTGTATTTCCTGAGTTCACAACAGCTTGGAAATGGATGTAAATTTTGAGATGACAGTAAAAGGACATTTGTTTTCTCCAGAACAGTGTGATCCAATGATTTTACAGCCCGGCATCTCCTGCAGCTACTGATCTGTGATACAACTGAGGTTGTTGTATCTCAGCACTTAGCTGACTCCTCTGTGCCGATGCATTCACCTTCCCCGTGAGCCAAGAAGGCGGGCAGCACGTTTCTCATTCTGAAAGCCCACATAGCGCCGTCTGCGCGGCTGTACAGAGAATGCTGACAACTCAAGAACCAAAGGGCTGGAGTCAGAGTTCTTCGAATGTGGCGTTAAGACTACAATCTACAGAATGTTTCACTGCTTAGAAGAAATCTTCGTTGAATTCAAACTTTCTGGGACAAATTCTCCCTGTCAACAGAGAGACGTCGTCCCCCAGATAAAGGAAGCTTTTAAATGATTTGTCTATCGCTGGCTGCAAACTGCTTCCTTCTGGATAACAGATGTCGTGCTGCTGCATTGCCCTTTCCTGGTTTATGGCTGAGATCACATTTCACAGCAAATATTCAGCTATGTCAAATAACAAAGTATCCGAATGTGAGGCTGTAAGAAGGAATTAGTGTGATAATTAGTGTAATATTTAAGGCGTCTGTCACTTCTCTGTGTCCGTGTACGCAGAGAAGTCAAATCCAGCATCATTATCAGAGGCTTATATAATTCCAATCTTTCTCTGTTACATGCTGTGCAAGTAGAATAGAGACTGCAGCTGGGGATGGAAAGGCTATTTTAGTCTGTGGACATAGCCATTTCTGATCTGATCTCCTCATCCTCCTTCTCCTCCTCGTGAACAAAACGCCTGTGTGGAGAGGCCGGGAAGTGCTTATTACAGTGGCCATTTTCCAGAAAAGAGAGTATTAATATTAAGCAATCACTCCGGCCCTGAACATCTCAGAGGCCTGTTGTGTATGGAAATGCGTTGAATCACATTGTTTTGTCTACTGAAGTGCAAATGGAAGCGTCGGTCGAGGGAGATGCGTTCAGCAGGTCACTGGGTTTCTGCTGTTTTTCTGCTGCGCCAGAGTCACGGTCAATTGAACTTTAAATGATCAATTTGGGAGCGGAGAGCCTGTGATCGATGCCCTAATGGTGGAAATACCGATGTTCTGTCTCTGTGACGTCAGAGGGCCGAAACTGGCTCAGACAACCTGTCTTTCAGGCCTGCAACTCGAGTCAAAAAAAAAAAAAGCCTCCCCCGGCGTGCGTCAGCGTGTCTGCATGTGCGTGGCTGTGGAAAACGTTGGCACGGCGCCTGTAGCTTTCAGGTTTTTCTGGTGAGAGCATGCTGTGAAAAAGCAGCAGAGCAAGAACCACGTGCACACGCGTGTCAGAGAGAGTCCATCAGGGACAAATTTACACCACTGGATGCCGCATGTTTTTATTGAACACATTTCCTGCGAGAAATTGCCTTGATTGTTTCTGTATATATGCAGCTGAATCAGAAAGAAAAAAAACACACACACCGCAGCCAAGTTTGTGCTTTGATATTCTTATGAAGCCAAACACCACAGAGTAACTACAAGGTTTCACTGATTAACACGGCGCTAGATCACGGACATGACACAGAGGATCCTTCGAGCCATTCACCATTTTGAAAATATACTAAAACTGGCCTCCTTCCTGAGGCACCTTAATTTTTTTTTTTCAATTTCTACTAATTCTTTGCGAAATTTCCGAAACATTTTCGCTGCTTTGAGAACATTCAAAGCACTGGCTAACAAATAAATAAATACATTTCACAACTGCAGTGCCAAAACAGCCATAAGAAAAGGGGGGGGGGGGGGGGGGGGGGGGGGGGGGGGGGGGGGGGGGGGGGGGGGGGGGGGGGGGGGGGGGGGGGGGG
>JBBMJY010000017.1:9367507-9380160 GCA_037833715.1 Toxotes lorentzi | reverse complement strand
CTCTGAGGGAAGTTTTGGGGGGGGGTGCAGACGGGTGTTTTTTCGGGTCGAAAAAAAAACCCCCCCCCCCCCCCCCCCCCCCCCAAAAAAAAAAACTAAATACAAAATGTTTATGTTGCAATGACAAATACATCCATCATAAATATTAAGACACCGTTCGGCAGTCCAACGAAGCGTCATGAGGCGATGAGGGCAGGAGGTTTTGGCAGATTCACAGCGGAGGCTCGACAGAGGGAGACGGAGGGAGAGGAAGAAAACATCAATCAAACAGCGACCAGTCAGTGCACTGGTGTTTTTTAGTTCCCGTCCTCACCACCGCACCACCTGGCTGCTGTAGTCCTCTGTGGTGGCTACTTCCTCAAGCACCTTCACCTCTTCCTCCTCCTCCTCTTCCTCCTCCCCCCCTCCTCCTCCTCCTCCTAGTCTCCACAGCTCAGCCAGATAGGTCCTGTGCAGCCGCTGCCTGTGCTGCCTCTCCTGCCTCCTCCTCAGCCGGTCTTCCTGGTGCTGCCTCTGGCGGTTGTACTGGTAGCGCCGCAGGAAGAGCTCCTTGGCGTACTCATACAGCTCCATGTCGAGGGCGTTGAGCCCCTCGATGCGCCACCGCACCTTCTCGCTGATTCCCACGCTGGCTGCGCGTGTGGTGTTGATCTGCGTGAAGGCCCTGATGAAGCGCAGGCCGAACGTCCGCTCGAACAGGTACTGCGTCTTGCGCTGGTACTCTGTCAGGCCGTAAAAAGCCATGTTGCGCAGGTTGGCCTTGGCGCTGGCGAGCAGCACATGGCCCCGCTCCAGCTCGCTCATGGAGGACATGTTGTAGCAGCCCACCAGGCTGAGGTCGGCCAGCATGCGGACCTGGCGGTTGTTGGCAAGGTTCGACGGGCAGTTCATGAAGTCTGATAGGGGCACGCCTGTCCAGTCTTCGCCGCTGTAGCAGGCGGGCAGCTCGTCCTGAGTCGGCGGGCGGCCATCACACATGTGGAGGGCTGTTTTCCAAGTGGCCCCACGCTGTACGTGCTTCCACTCGCTGAGGTAGCGTGACACTGGGTCACGTAGCATGGTGATGTAATAGAAATTCCTGCGGAGACAAAGAGATGATACATACATACATGAAATGAAGGGTCTTGCATGCATCTAAACTCAAAGACAGTCTTGCTCTGTTCCTAGAACGCTTTTCTGTGACTGAGAGGAATAGGGTGACATTTTGGGAAACATCTGAGCTTAATGAGAAGTTCGACATCCCTCTCATGTCTGAAAGCTGCTGGCTTTAGCTTTATGTTAGCATTCAGATACGAGGGGGTGGTGTAGGCACCACCCTCACATTTCATTCTCAATACGAAAACAGATGAGACTGTGTTTTCCCCTCTGACCTCTGAGCAGCACACCTGTTAGCTAGCCTTTGCTTTGGTTGCTTGATAATGACAACGTACAGAGGAGTCGACAGCGTCTATTAATCTGGTCGTAGATATTGTTCACTGCTTTCTTAGCTTTGCGT
This sequence comes from Toxotes lorentzi, assembly GCA_037833715.1. Taxonomy (NCBI): domain Eukaryota; kingdom Metazoa; phylum Chordata; class Actinopteri; family Toxotidae; genus Toxotes; species Toxotes lorentzi. The sequence goes on along the minus strand of JBBMJY010000017.1, from coordinate 9,378,665 downwards.
AGATAATGTGGTTTGTATTTCCGTCGGATAGCCTCTGAAACATCCTTCTTCAGATGAACTGCAGCAGCGTGGAGGATTAAGCTCAGACAGAACCTGTGCGCGCAGTGAATGATACGACATTTGAAGAAAAAAAACACTGCGAGCCCCAATTTCAGCACAGTGAAGGAGGATGGAACTATACATCAAATTTCTCATATCCTGCTGCAGTTAAAAAAGAAATATGAGCCAGAAAAAACCCATAGTGCTGCAGGAATATAGAGTGCACTGAAAGTGTGATTAGGGTCTAAATGAAAAACATCACTGAGTGCGTCTGAGGGTGTTAGAGTATAATGACACAGAAAGCAATGCAGACCAAGCGCGTATAGCATTTAATATCCTGCAGATGTGAAATTATTTTTGTTTTTGTCACACCAATTTGCTCCTGGCTACCTCTGGTAATAAGTTATTTTTTTCTGTTTTTTTTCCCCCCATCTCCAAGTACCTTTCGTGTTTCCGGATCACTCTGATGTGCCACAAACGGCGCTTCAGAAATTGCTGTGACCCAGCCTCACGGAAACCTTTCAGCTAACAAACGCGGCTCTCTGCTCTTATCTATTGAGTTGGGCAATAACCAGCAGAACAGTGAGGTGACTGAAGGAGGCAGCGCCGGGAGAAGGAAAAAACAAGGTTTCTCAAAAGGAAAACAACATAGATAAAAGGGAAATTGAAAATGTTCATCTTGTGTGCAAAGATCACCATGACCTCACTGTGTCAGACAGAAGGCAAATATAAAGTCCAAAGAAAAAGCTGAACACTTTATTCCTTTCCCTCCACAGGGCTGCAGTTTACTTTCTGGGAGCTTTCAGTCAACAGCTAAATAAAGAATTCAGATTCAAGGACGTTTTACAGCAGTTCAGCTCTGGAAGCTTCTCCTTTAAAACCATGTTACATAGATGTTCAGCTTTCAACACATGACCCATTTCATTTTCCATATATCCAGTCTGAGAACTGGTTGATGTTTCTTTCTTTAGCGACCTGTTACCCTGCTGGTGTACAGCAGCGTTTTCTGTTTGATTTCCCCTCTCTGTGAGGAACTCTCAGTGGACTGGATTTGGCCAAGAAGAGCACAGACCGCTACGATGAGCTGGATGCGCTCCCAAAATCAGATCCCTTACGGTTTCTTTGTGCGCAACATATACACACTCAGCTGTTGAGTGTAGTGTCCGAGGAGGCGCGTGATTGTGCGAGGGCGGGTTTGCTGTTGACAAAAGCGGTGCCAAGACGCACGCTTGCACGTTTCACCTGGTGAAAAATGTGAAAAAAAGAACTATTGTTTTTATCAATGAACCTAGAAAACACCTCCACAGCTGTATGAAGGCCTGATACTGGTAAGAATGACAGCTAATGGTTAACCATCTCCCACCATGTGTGCTATGTTACTACGCGTGACTGTAGAAAAACTGTTGATGTAGGGGGCGGGTGATGAACCTTAACCTTCTAAAGACCCTTCCCAGTGTTGGTAATGTTTTCTTTACTGCAGATTCTTCAAATCATACAGCTGCACTGAGACACAACAACTTCTACAACCATTTATAGAAATTTGCTGAAATTTTCTTCAGTCGCAGAGAGAGACTTGACTGCTGATACTAATGTGTACAAAATGCATTGATCTCCAGAAGTCAAATCCTTTTTTTCCCCTTTAAAATCTGCTTTGTATTGGATGTAAAAAGCAGCAGCCATGTAAAACTGGAGGCTCTTACAGTGAGAGCAGCTGGAATTGTTTCAGGTTCACTGCTAAACTGAGAAATTGGATTGATTGAGGGAGAAGTTGTGTTACTGAGGAATGAGTGCGCGGCCGAACAGCCTTAAAAGGTCCACAATTTAGCAATTATTGTCAGACGGCAGATATCAATCAGCTGTGATATATATTTAAGTGAGTGCCATGATGATATCATAGCAGAACACACCCGCAGACAGGCACACCACCCAGAGATAATGGCCACAGTGGAAGCTAAGTGAATTACCCTGCCATCTTCGCCGGGTTGAACGGACAGCACTAGATGGATGGACACACATGAGCGCCTCACAAAGCGGCCTTTGTTGTACTTCCTGGAAAACAGCTCACTCCTTTCCTCCTCCTGTGCCTATCATCTATCTGTACAGCTAACCGCGAGACAGCCAGATCAATAAATGTCCATGCAACCCCACCTTTGTGCATCTGTGCTTTCATTGACAAAGAGCAGCAAATGTCAAAGCTCTCCTCTTACTCATGTCAGGGACAGAGGCAGGGTCAGACGATGAAGGTCAAATATAACTAAACGCTGGATGAATTGCTGAGATATTCGCATGAAGACAACAGGAAGTGTCCCCCTGATAGCACATTTTATAGCATTTATTTGATCCAGTTGTCTCAAAGTGTTTTCAGTAGATTTATTTCACTCCAAACTGGAGTCACTGCAATAATTGATTTTCTTTTGTCCACTTGGGGACAAACAACAAGCTGGAAACACAACACTGACATATTATCACCTCTAACAGTGGCTAACGTGTTAGCGAGCAGCTGCCTGTTTAGACATCCAGCAGACGTGATGCAGCGTTAGCATTTATTGGTTCGTTTTCGTGTTTCTGGTCATGTGTTAACATTTAGTCATGTGACTTAGTGTTAACACAAATAAATGAACCCAACTGTTTTAAATGTTCATCTCTAAAGAAGAAACAGTGCACAGATCCTTTGCCTTTTGTTGATGAGCTTTCCTGAGCTAAAACACTCTGCACCATCCATCTCTCGGAAACATCATCTGTCATCCACCCCGCTTTATTCCGTGCCGCCGCCTAAGCTCTTTGCTAATGTGCTAAACAGCTTTCAAGCCTTTCAGGCCTGAACGGGACGAAGTGGGAACATTTTCGCCGTTCTCGTACGCCTGATTGATCGAGTCAAAATCTGATATTCTCAGACAGATTTGAGTGAATATACGAGACGCCGAAGCTGCTCTGTCGTATAATAACACAATCACAAGCCTATGTGTGTCTGTGATCAAGCAAGGTTGTCTCTGAAGGTAAAGTTAAATCAGCTCGTCGCATTTTGCTACCGATCAATCCAACGCCTCGCTCGTGCCCTTCTCCTTGCCTGTCACCTTTCTCCACAGAGCAGACCTGCAAACACTATCGATCAGCTTCTCTCTGTCTCCCTCTCTGATTGTCTCTCTCTCACCCTCTAAATCACCATCAAAAGCTACAGAGGAAACTCACAGCAAAAGATCAATATCTGCCTTGTTAATTCACTCACTACCATCAAGGACACTGTCGGTCTCATGATAAAAGCCCTGATGGAAACTATTTATGCCGCTGAAGAAGAAGCAGCCGATGCAAAAAGTACCTGGATCAACAACAATCTCATTTGTTTTATCTTCTCGAAAAATGAAAATACATCACGTTGCTTTTAGTTGAGGCATTTCTGAAGAGCGGGTCCACTGCTCCGGCTCAACCTCACACTGTTCCAATAAGTGCCGTCGATGCAGTATCACTTTCCGAGCCATTTCAAGTCAGCCATCAGCCAAGTTGCGAGAAGAAGCAACTTTGAAAACAAGCACAGGACTGTGCATCGATTTTCACACTGAAGTCAGGGTGTTGATAACTCGCACAGTTGGAGCAAATCCATTTTAAAGGTGTTTCTGTGCTCACAAGGGATCCCTTAACCGTTGCCTCCAAGAGGGAACTACTGTCTGACAAGAAAAAAATAAATAAATAACAATCCCTCTCAGTCTCCAGTCACATGCTGTCTTTAACAGTTCAGTTTTATCTCCCTAAAATCACTTTTAAATGTCCCTTTGGTTGTGAGGATGACGGCTTTGCTAAAAGTTTTATGGTGTGAATCACACTTTGTTTCTCACGTCGAAGAGAGGAGAGTTAACCCCCATGTCTGAGAGAAACAAGAGCATTGAAACAATGTGTGCGCACTGATTAAATATAACCCTGTTTTGATTTTCAGCTATAAAACACAACAGAGGGGACCAAATTACAGGAGAAGCAAATGAGACCAAGAACTGGATGAACGAAAGGGGAATGTCAGAGGGGGTGGGCGATGTTATCAAGATAACCAAGTGAAGCTGCTCCGTCGCCAGGGAAGTCTCATCACATCGGTCTCTGGACCAGGAGGTCAAGCAGGATCCATTTTCACTCATCTAACTCTCTCGCTTGTACTAATTTAATCTTTGTATGTCAATTACAGGGAAAACGATCCCGTCCCCATCTGTGCACAGTGGGTTCACTGTCCAACAAGTAAGCACACACACACAGAGACACAATCCACTCTCTTTCAGGCCAAAATGATCTGTCAATCCCGTCTAAAACTCAGCCCAGTTGTAGGCACCGTCGGCAGGTAACGCTACTCGATGAATCACACAGACGCACAAGATAAAGAGGGAGAGAGTGAGGAGAGAAGGGACGAGCGAGGAGCCTGGCGCTGCACTGTGATCTTCACTGGTCGCAGATATGAGATGCTATTTTGGGCAATAAAGGAAAAGCCCCAGGGATGCTGGTGTGGAGACGAGGGAGCCGGGAAAGACGAAGGGGTCCAGGCAGGCAAGGGTGTGAAGATGTGGTTTTACAGAAAACTAGACTATGTGAGGAGCTGCCGCTAACATACACTTAAAGGAATTAAATTATGCAGAGTATTTGAGGGTGCAAACCAAAATGAGGTATCACCTCTGCATAAAAAAAATAAACCTCTTCCTGTGGAGACGGAATCATCCATCTGTGTTTATTACATTTTGGCTGTAATTCAGGTAGATACATTCTTCCAGAGTTCCCGGAGTTCATTTGCTTTTTAAACACACCCACGATGAGCGTAGTATTGAGGACATCCACGCACATCAAGAACCTGGCGTGTGCAGCTTTAGTAGCTTTAGCGTCTTAGCCTTAACCTTTGCTTGACATCTTAATCTTTGCGGCTTTGTGAGGTGTCAGCCACTCCTCCAGGTCCATGTAGATATGGAAAGGATAAATGGGAGGCCGCGCTCTGCAAAGGTCACATCTACCCACACAAACTACTGAGGAATTTCTGAAAAGCAATCCACTTTTGAGCAATATGTGAAGGCCGCTTTGAACAGCGGGCTGTGTGTTTTCTCGCAGCGTTTTGATTGAGTCGAGAGCGATTTGGAGCTCACGTCCTTCCTGTCATTAATACTCGGTAAAAATCACGAAAAATAAGATAAATCTCCCATATATTAAGAACAGTCTAAAAATCCTCCTCCTCACCTACAAAGCCCTCAGCGGTCACGTCCCATCATCGTCATCCCTGTGCTTCCTTGTACAAATGTAGAATAGGAGTTATGCTGCTTTAGGCCTGGGCTGCTGTAATACTTTTACATATGTAATCACTCAGAAAGATTTACTCCAGGCCTCCTCTCTCTCCCTCCCTCTCACCCTGAGTTCATTAAAAGAACTTTTTTTTCTTTGGTCTCTGTAAATGATATTGTATAAGTGCATAGTCTGGACCTGCTCTATATGAAAAGTGCCCTGTTCTGATTTGATGCTATATAAATAATATTGACAATAGAAGTTTTATTCCACCATAACTCATCTGTCATCCATCCTCCAAAAAGTCTGACGGCACAAAATAGAAACCATGAGGCATTTTGATGGATAGCACATAATGATCTGTCTAGCAGAGACTTCCTGCCTGTGATGTTTTTTACTCTTTTACCAAAATTGACACGCACTGTTTCGTAAAAAACAAAAAACAGGAATCTTCAATCCAGTCGACAGGTTTGTGTATAAATCTGGACTTGCGGATTAATCGCCCCCATCCTCCTCCCTTGGATAATAAAACCTGTCTTCGACTGCCCCTAATCCCTCTAAGGACTGCGGAGATTACCAAGATCCTCCGCATATCTCACATTTCTCACAAGAATACAGGGCAGTGCTCCCTATCATGAAGGGACGGCACTGAGAGCTTTGGTTTAAAAGACACAACCCTGTTTATTCATAGTCATTTCTTTAATTTGATCCTGTATTCTGCTCTGTAATTAACCACATCTGTAAAAGCTGATTAAAGACGTCCTTTCGTGGATCTCAGCGATGAGTTCCTGTCTCATCATTATGAGACGGTTTCTCATATTTATGAGCTGTAGAGTCATAACTTGCCACCTCATAAATACAAGAGAGGTAAGTGATGATATTTTGAAGGCAGTAATGTGATTTAAAGTAATGATTATATGGTGGAATATAGGATCAAGGTCAAGAAATGAATCATGAAGTGTTTTACACAATGTGTAAATTGAGATTCTGATTATTTTTCCGGATATTCTTTAACATAAGAGGGTTGTTTTTATCTGAACTGAAACTAGAGATTTGTTTGATTTGATGTTTTAACCACACGCCTTCACAAACGTCTACAACATGCGTTTACACCATGCTCCTTGTGGTAATTACAAGTCAGATGTTTGGGAATTTGCCCTCCCATAATAATACCTCACCAAGTGTATAATTGTGTTAACACGAGCAGTAAAAATAACAGCAAAATCCACCGGTGCTGGCAGACCAAGGTATTCAAAATCATTATCAGTTCATTATCATATTTACACTCATCTCCACACTCGTGTTTGTCTGTGGTTTAAATTTATATGCTGATTGAAATATGGGTTATCCAGTGACTTATAGAGGTGAAGAATACGTTTTACCTTCAGATACGACATGAATGAAGGCGACTGTCACCCAGATGCAAACAACAGAGTCACTCCAGTGCTAAAAATGTACTAATATACAAACTGCCATATATAAGTTACGTAATCAGACGTCATCAACAGGCTGCAGAAGATATGTTGTGTCATGAGTGTGAAGAGAGCTACTGTAGCACACCTGTCCAACTGAGCCCCCCCCCCCAACGTCTACACCTCATTAGCAAACATGCAATGTCACTGCCCTCGCCTCCTCCACAGAGGTAAACCAGGGTCGTGTTAGCACAGGAAACACTGACATAAACGAAAAACTAAACGCTACCTGAGGAGATTCTGGTGTTTTATCGGCCCACATCACAACATCAAGCTGCTCTCCCAAAAGACCCGTACGTTCACCCTCTGCTAAAAATACAACTCTGGTGTCAGGTACTGTACTTTACTTTTCCACCCACAACAAGTGACGAATCAGAAGTTGAGTCAAAAGCAAACTGTCTCCTAAATGAAGACACGTACAGAATAAAATCTTAGATCTTTATCCCTCCTTAAAGTGAGTTTGTGTACCCTTCTGATCACAAGTGACAGATGTGGGATTAAGCTACTGTTCATTATCTATTATACAGCCATATTAACCTAACATTTAGCAACCTCAGTGGTCATACCAGACCATGTACAGCTGAGTGCACTGAACTGAGCAAGGGTGTGTTTTACTGTGTCTGAATTCACTTTTCATGTCTAAGTGTGAGACTGTGTTGTTTCTTCCCTCAGAAGTCATAGTCTCATAAGGCATCACGGATCCACAGGGAGCAGTTTCTAGGATTCCTGGCCACAGAAGGTCACATTTCTTTTTCGACGATCAGCGCTCTCGTCACATTGAGTTTTACCAACAATGTGTGGCTGTCAGCAGCTTGAAATAACTTGATGTGTAAGTGTAGAGTCTGACATTACAGTCAAAAGCGATGGTGACAGTAAAAGGCCAGTATTACGCCCGAAGCATTAAGAAATATTCTCTGCTTCAGACTGAGCACATTTTCTCAATAATATACATCCATTTTTGAAAATCTCTGCATATGGCTCTCTTTAGCTGAGGATTTAAACTGACTCACTGTAACTGCAAAGGCAGATTAATGTCAAAAACATGCAACCACATGTTTTTCTTTCTTTCCCTATAGTGTACTATGTATTTCTGTGAAGCACGGCTTAGCAAGAAGAAACAGATAATCATATATCTAGAAAACCACACAATGATAAAATGATCTTTTTAATCATAATTGCATCAACTTCTTGCATATTTTTGCATATTTTCAAGCCCATTATGTCATTATCATTATCAGTAATAGGTGCCATTGCCAAGTTAATAGCTAAAACCACCTTTACTGCATCCAGAATGAATTGGGCTAATTAAACTCAGGCTGAACTGTGTTTTGGCCAGCATGCATTTTGGCTCTAATCTGAAATAATGAGGTCAGTAATAAGGTTATACTCTCTGACTGCTCGGTGTGAGGCCTGGCTGCCAAAGACGAACAGCTCAGCCGGGCAATTGAAGCGGGTTTGACGTCTGGCCTTACAGCAATTTTGTAGCCTGCTGCGATGTGAATGCTGTCGCCCCATGCTGCGAGCAAAGCCCTGCAGGAGCCTCTGACCAGTGGTGTGCCTATCAAAAACTACTTGAACCAGCCACATATTACTCAGTGAAATTTTTGCATTAGGAGGGATATTGCCAGGCATAAGGAAGGCGGACGGATAAAAGCAGGTTAATTCAGCATATGCTACTTATGTTGAGTCAGAGGTGAATGGATGAAGGAGCGGAGAAAGAGCAAACAGAGCAAAACCCACAGGAGGTGAATTACAATTCTCAATATGGCCCTTCTTATAAATGTGCTGTGATCAAATCTGTCACCACCACTTTTCCTGTCCTCTAAATGTGTCCTCTAAACAAGAGCTAAATTCAACCAGCTGCCCTGCTTTGACAAAGATGTGTGTTAAAATGGCCGTTCTGACAGAAGAGACTTTCAGAGGGAAGAAAATGCCAAGGCAAAGGTCGACGACGCATAGACATATATTTCTTTATTTTCTAACAGCAGCACAGGTGTGCTGTAACCTAAACCCCAAAACAAACACTTTTCCTGCAACTTGGTCGCAACCGGAACGTTCTTAACACGGTCCGCTGACCTAGGGGACTCTTTTGGGTGTACATCCCTGGCCAAACAAACCCATTTGCAATCCTGTTCAGAGTCTTTTGAAAAGCCATATGATCTAGCCATGGGATGGAATGGAACTCCATGACTTTGTGTCTGAATTGTTGGGGCAGTTCTAAAGCTTCATTCTGTCCCTTGCGTTGATACAGAACATTGATACGCCACATAAGTGGCATCATCTTAGCAGCTGATGTTACCCCGCTTAACCCCATCAACCTCTGTCACCTTTCCAAACCACTCTTTCAGCATCGGGTCCTGTTTCTGTAATATGCCTACATCAGGGGGAAAATCAAAATCAATTTCACCAGGTGGACTGGGTGGGTTTTCTGTCCCTTCCCTAGGGCCCCCCTTGAGCTTTTCTCCTCCTCTGAGCTCTTGACTTGGGCAGTTTTACTGGGCCTGCCTCTATGTCTACATCATAGAAAGGCATCTCGCTGAGCTCTTCCCAAAATGACTGGAAATGGCAACTTGAGGGCTAAAGCCACAGTCATTAGAAAAGTCTGGCCTCCAACTGTCAAATACACATCTGCTGTGGGATACAGATGCTCATCCCTGTGAACACAGCCTATTGGTGTCTTGCTGTCATTGCACTTTTCCTGTGGAACCAAAGTGGACAACACTACTGTCTGATAGCATGCTGTATCCAGTAAAGCAACTTCTCTCTGTCCATTAATCAGGACCAGTGCTGGTCGACCTGCCTCTCTTACTGTGTGTACTCTGGTTGGTCTTGGATCTGAGCATAGGAGAGATGGCTTGGTGTGAGTGCTGGCTGGACAAAACTGCTTAGTATGGCCTAAACCATTACCATGGTAGCACCTGACTTCCTGTTTAGCTGGTCTAGGTGGAGGTTTTTGCACGGTTAGGGGCTTGGGGAGAGAACAGCCTGTTGCTACCAAAGCTCCTACTTTGTGGCTGACCAGATCCCTGTTCTCAACCAGTGGACTCACTCAGACGGGCTTGGTGCCGCCCCCAGCCGAAGGTGGCATTCTGGCTTCCTTTTCTGGCTAATGTGAAGACCTCTGCCAGGCGAGCGGCCTCCTCTGCTGTCTTGGGGTCATGTTCTCTGATCTAGACTTCCAGCTCTGGTTGAACCACCCTCAGGAACTGTTCAAGGATGACCACCTCCGATATTTCTTCCACCGATGATGTTTCTGGTCGGACCCATTTTGAGAAGAGGTCTTTCAGCTGAACATACAGCTCTCGTGGAGTCTCTCCAGGCTCAATTTCCAGGGACTGGAATCGTCTTCTGTAGGTGTTGCAGCTTTAACTTTATCATAGTCCTCAGAGTCTTTTATGTCCATCAGCACATAAGCACTTCAAGCCTTACCAGTGAGCAGAGGAACAAGACGCACAGACCAGCCTTGTTTGGGCCAGTGACACACATGGGCCATTCTCTCAAATGTGGTCAAGAAGTGCTCAATGTCGTCATCTGCAGTTAAAGGCAACAGTTTGGGTTCTGGGGGGGCAAGCAGTGCCTTTTCTGGTCTGAACCCTTGGCTCATCTGGCTGGTCATCTCACCCAGGCCATCTGCATCATCATCCTCAGCATTCAGTTCCCGGGGCTGATTTTCTTCCTGTGCGCCATGCTCTTGTCTTTATTCTTCTCTCAGCATGTGCACTTTCTGCTGTATCTGTTGAAACTGATGATGCATATTTCTCCACCGCTGTTCTTGACAGAAGGACTCTTTCTCCATTTGTTGCTCTTTCAGTGTCTGAGATCAGATTAAAGATTTCACCAAACATGATAACTCCTCCATCTGTTCTTCTCCTTTGCCCCCTGCTACAATGTCAGTAGTAGCTGAGGCCCAGGCTCCCTCATCTGGGTCTTCTTGATCATTTTTCGTTCCTCTAGTCATCATATCTCTGGAGTGTGGGCCCCAACTTCTCGACACCACTTGTTAAAATGGCCGTTCTGACAGCAGAGACTTCAGAAGGAAGAAAATGCCAAGCAAAGGCCGACTATGCATAGACATATATAGACATATATTTCTTTATTTTCTAACAGCAGCACAGGTATGACAGCAAACCATAGGTGAAACCTAACCAGTAACAAGAGGAGATTTAAAATTGGCGCCTTTTTATACTGGGTTCTGGTAGGTGTGATTGGGTGCATACATTCACAGGGGTTCCTAAACATACATTTCTAAACATAAATGAATGTATCCACTTTGAAGGAACTTTTCATGTGTCAACAATGTACAATCACAATTTAATAAAAATTATAATTTACAATGTGGGGGGGGGGGGGGGGGGGGGGGGGGGGGGGGGGGGGGGGGGGGGGGGGGGGGGGGGGGGGGGGGGGGGGGG
>JBBMJY010000017.1:9348614-9359931 GCA_037833715.1 Toxotes lorentzi | reverse complement strand
CCCCCCCCCCCCCCCCCCCCCCCCCCCCCCCCCCCCCCCCCCCCCCCCTCCCCCTCACCAACCAATCTGTTATGGAAAGTGTCAGGACAAGAAATATCTCATTGTCTAAAGGTCATTCAGAAGTGGACATTAAGTTGTGTGGCTCAGTGATGATAACATCCTGTGTCAGCGTGCTCTTTACCTGTAAGGCCACTCCCAGAGCCGGTGCAATACAGTTCTCATTTTGCAAAAAGAAACCTTTTCTACAAATGGCATGCTGATTAAAATCAGAGCAGAATCCCTGATGGGAAAGAATCTGCATTAATGTTTTGTGCAGTGAAGCGAGACTTGTGTTGTTCTGGCTGTGCAGCTGGGATATTTATGAGGTCCCTGATGCTCTCTACACAAGCCTTATGAGAAATAACCCCGGGAAGTGCTGATTCAGCCAGCTGCAGCAACGTACAGGCCTCCCAATAATGGAACCAAAGCTTCCTGGAAATTATGATTGGATTGGTTTGGGATTTCTGTTTATCTGGTTTTGTCTTTTTCATTTTCAGCGAGTCCAGTTTGATGCAGCCACAGATGCGTATGTATTTTGTGTTTATTGGAATTAGTATTGATTTTGAGATGATATTGAGAGGCATTCAGACAGTCCACTTTTGGACTCTTTCAGCGGGAGAGTTTCTGGGCAATTCTAGCAAACGAGCAGCCTGAGACGCTATTAAGGAAAGCAAATGGAATGTAAAACAGCTGCACACAAAAAAAAAAAACGGAGGAAATTTTAAGGAAAAAGAAAATGCACGGTGGGGTATTGAAGAGAGCGTCCTGTTCTGCTGCTGATTCATTTTGTAGCAGAGCATGAAAAACGATCCAACCCTTAACAGCCTTGCAGCATAAAGAAATACCTGCCTCTTGCTGCTGGTTCTACGTGTTATAGGAAAGGATATAAATTAGAATCAGACATAATGCAAAGTGTGGAAGATAATAAAAATGAATCATTTTAGCTAGCATACATGCTGAAAGTGATGCCACAAATGAGACTGCCCCCCCCCCTAAAAAAATGACCCCAGAGGTCGCCTGTGTAAGCAGCTTATTATGACCCACAGGTACTCAGCCTACAAAACACATCTGCACACTGTGGGCTTCTTAACAGCCGTCACCTGTGGATCAGATAATGATGATGTGTCACATTTTAGTGTGTTTGATTTTACATTTCCACCCCTTTGTAATTTGTATGTATTTGTATATATTATACACAAGAGTAAGAATACTGCAAAGCAAAGTAAATCAGGAGTGTGATGCAAACTGATCGCACTGTCAGTTATTTATTTCTCAGCTGTAATTCAGGACGGTACAAATATAAAATGAAAGACACTAAAACGTGGCACATCTGCTCACATCACCATCTTCTGGTCCACAGGTGAAGGCTCTGTATACAAAAAGAAGCCTCAAAGTGTGCAGATGTGTTCTGTAAGCTGTCACCATGGAAAAGTTACAGATGGCAGTGCTGTCATGGCGACAGCTGCTCCTTCATCCTCTCCTGCCTCCAGCTCCTCTGTGTGCTAAACATCTCCCGTCATGTCAGACTCCTGTCATGTCTCACCTGCCCACTGGTTGCTGTCACTGATCACCTGATCGTCACCTGACTGCTCAGCTGCTGCTCAGCACCTCATTAGTCCCTGTGTATGTAATGGGCAGGTTACCTGCTGTTGTTTATCAGGTGTTGCTGCAGTTGAATTTTCTTCATGTGTTCTGACCACCTTCTGTCTCTGACCGTTTGATGCCTACCTCTGGATTTGTTTGTTGTGCTGACTGGCAACCTGTTGCTGATTACAAGCCTGGAGTCTTGTTCATTAGCTGCTATATAGTTGCTGTAAATACTGAAAAATCAAGATACCAAATCTTGGTGCCACGATTAACAGACAAAAGCAGCAAACTCAGTGTAGGGGTTTTTTTTTTTTGGGCCAAAGGCCAAATCTAAAAAAGGTACTTATTTTTAAACTTCTGTTTATTAAAAACTTTTGTTTCAGCTCTTTTCTCTTGGCAAATATGTTAGAAAGTGTTTCATGGAGAAGCTGTGCACCTTTATCTGCTAATTTAGCACAATAAAGAGTGGCATCTTGGCAGTAAGTACTCATTTGCTGTGCATTGTTAGTAGAAATTTGTCCCAGTTGTTTCATAACCCGTTACAGGTGCTGGAAATACTTAAAAAATACTAATAAAAACAGTCAAAGGATGCCATCATGTTGCCATGCTCGCATGTGTAGGTTTTTATACATCAAATAGAAGGAAAGCCTTTTGGATTTCTTACATTCAGCCTCTAATCGCACTTGGAGTGTTGTTGAGTCCAAATGTAATCGAGTCGTTTTTACAGATTTAACGAAAAAAGGGCCGTATCTCAAAAAGACTAATGGGGTTTTCAGGCACGACAGGACAGTGGCACTACTGCGCTCTGAAGCCCATTGTTTCCAAAGGCCACGTCACAACGGTTTATCGATGCTTTGAGCAAAAGCACACATGCAGCACAGTGCACAGTGCCTGCATGGCTGTTTGAATTGGCAACGCAAATTGTGTTGTGTCTGAAAAGGCCATAGGAGTCTAGAGCTGTGCTGGGAGCTCTGTGAGGCTGTACTACTTAGGTACAGTGGTAGATGCTAACATAAATATGCTACATTCATTCTCAGCTGCTCGTTACTTAGTTCTCTCAATTTAAAAAAGTTTTCCTCTTTCAGGTATTACAGAAAGTGCCTCAGAGAGAAGCTGCGTAACTTTATTGACCTTCACCTGAAAATGAAATGTACCTTAAACGGTAACATCTTTGCTGTCAGAACTATTTTGCTCTGCTCTGTTGGCAGAAACGTGCTCTCTTTTTTTCCGTGAACGTGTTGATTGTAAATCTTATTATTAGATACCTTGCAGCATCTTTGGTTTTATTGAATCGGCAGCTCTGGCCATTTGCCTCGGCTGCATGTGGTGCGAGTGACTGAAGATGTGTGAACTCTCCACCACAGGGATCCACCAGCAGTCCCGCAGACCTGCAGCGTGGCGAAGGCACCCCGCCAACCTGTGCCGGGCTCACACCACAGCCTCGTCCAAAACGCTTAATCAAAAGGGACACTCTCTCCACTTGGTCCCACATGAAAAGGAAGTTGTTGGCCCACGCTGTGCACCTTGGCAGCTCGACAGAGAATAACCCAGATTGGTCGACTATCCGCTACGCTGTGAGGACACTGGAGAGGAGGCCTGCGATACAATCTGCATTTTCTAGCAGGTAATTGAAGCTTTGGGGACACAGTTGATGGTGATGTGTCCTGCTGTGGCCTAATCAGCCTTCCTGTCTGTACCATCAGCACTGATGGATGTTTATTGTCTCCTCGAAACCGGGCCCGCATGTCACTTCTCGCAGAAGTTGATTCGAGCCGCTGAATGAATGTCAGAGGGAAAATTACTGTAATTTTACTCGTCATGCTTTATTGTAGCATGTACCCCAATATTAAGGTCACCTTTTTTCTGATTCATTTAGAGACTGCTGTGCAATTTCACTGCCAAACATACCACATGTATATGCATTATACATTTAAGATTGCCTCTTTCTTTCCATTACTATTATGATCATTATTATTTATGATTATTTTTAGTTGCACAAAGCAGTAGTAAGTAGGTATCCAGGGGCCAAACATGCTAAAACCTCATAGTGAAAGCCTCACGCAGTAATCACAGTAGGCCACTGATTGCAGTAGCAGCATTCATGGTTTGTGATTGGCTTAGTGATTCCAGAAAATACGGTAAAAGCATAAGTCAGAGAACACACATATATTTCCTTTTCTTTAGTAGAATTCTCTTCAGACTCAAGATAAGTGTCTGAATGTCTGTTAAGCCGACACGCTTTAAAGAAAGATACTTAAAATATATGAACATCTCTGTGCTCTACTGCCTTAATGAGAAATGAATTGAAAGACAGGCATTGCTCACATTAACTAAATACATGTTGCACTCGCTGATTCAGGAGAAGGCTTTAATGCTGACAGTCCCAAGGATGGAGTAAATGCACTGCAAAAGAGCAAAGAGGAAAATAATCAAATTTAGAGGAATAACAAGACGTTCAGGGCAAGAATGGTCTAAACTTTGAAGGTAAATATCTTTTAATTAACGTTTCTCCTTTATTCTTGAGAAAACCTTTCAAACAAGTTTCTCATGCAGCAAGATATAAAGTGTTCAAAGTGAACCCCCCCAAGTAATATGTGATTATTGATGTGTGTAAACCCAAGTTGTGATCAAGGCAAAGAAGAATGATTTTATTATTCTATGGCATATTTGATAGTTACCAGGCTTTTTGCTCTGCAGACGTTACATAGTCTTGCTTTAATTTCTGTATTTGAACATATACTGGGCAGTTACTGGTCCATCCAGCTAGTGCGTGTCTGTGCCAGGTTAACCATGCCTTTGAGCTGAGTCAGGGACTGTCAGGCCCACGTGTCCAATAACTCTGGCAGTGGGTTCACTATTTTACAGCCAATTTACAGCAACATTGCTTAAGACTGCATGCCACACGAATTCAGTCACCACACAGTCCACGCACACTTACACTTGAAACTGTCCCGCTCCTCAGTCTTGTTTATGCTCCCGTGTTTCCAAATTGTGTCTGTGCCTGCTGGCAGCTGGGCCTCTTTGTTGCATTAGCCACAGAGATGGAATAATTAATGCCTGGCCAAATCTGCCGTGTGTGCTCCCGCCTGTGGGTCATGATTAAATTCATGTCATAACATCTGCAGGTACTCAACCCTTTAGCAAGTAAGAATTTTTAAAAAAGAAAAGAAAAAAGATTTGTGCAGCGCTCTTTGGGTGAGGTGTGAATTGAAATAAGTCATTATCTACAGAAAACACCTTCCCGAGAGGCAGCAAGGAGAGGCTTCAAAAGGATACTTTATTGTCGCAAAATAGGAGAAGCGAGCAGGGAGAATCTCGGTGCGGCCGGTTATGGCAAGCTGCTTAGGTAACTGCAGTAGACACCAAACATCAAAGCCGTAAATATTCAAGGAGCCCTGAGATGGCGAGAAATGTACAAATGGATTATTCCTTCAGTAAACACACATAGAATATAAGCATGTGACAGAGTGAGAAAAAGGGTCTGCAAGGGAGCATTTGGCTAACTGAAGTGGTTCGGGATGATGGAAAATGGTAAAATATGATGAGAGGAATAGAAAAAGAATTTCTTTCCAAGACAAGAGGTGGTATTACAGCACGACAAACACTTTCTCACCAGCTCTCACCAGTAAAATCAATTCAGCTGGCCACGGTATCCAGCTGTCACCGCTGACAGCACTAATATTGTGATGCTTCTATCGTGCTCTCCTCCCACATTAGGTGCCATTTCTAAGGAAACTGCTCCCCAAGGTGTCTGAGGCTGTGATGAAGCATAAAACCCGGAGCCTACAGGACCGAGTCACCACATCAGAGACAAATGGAAAAATGAGTCTGTGGACGTTCTCCGGATACATGGGTAGGATGTCTTGTGATGAATAGCTAACCTTGTTTCCTAAACTCTGCTCCCGTGTAGCAGCTTCATCACCATGCGGCCCTCTCTTCATACATCTAACTCGCTGCCTGATGAATTGGAGGCTATGGCAAAGTCGCTGGACCTTGCGTCAAACTGGAAGGCATTTCGTGCCAAATGCTCACATAGGCCGTGTGAGGAAATCTACGATCGTGAGATAGATGAATGTGCGTATTAGAATTGCAAAATCAGACGCTTGTTTCATGGATTTCCATGGACTTGCTTGTTAAGGAGCTGTTTTGATAGTGTCTCTGTGAAAAGCCCTGTATCCAGTGGCAACATACACTTTAATTGGAACTAATCTCACTCAGAAATGATGATTGATTACTCCAATCTCTGTATCCATACCAGAAGACTGACCTTTCTTTACCTGTTAAATATTCATGCTGTCTTGTTGCGGAGGTCCCTTTAGGATAAACCCACATCAATAAGAGATATTTAGCTTATGTAGTTGGAAAGGAGCTTTTCGAACATTATTCAGGGGAAGAAGAGTTTTAAAAAATGGCTTTGAATCACAGTTGTGATGTGTATTACGACCATCTGGTTAAGATTCAGAATCCCAGAAAGCTCGCGTCGCCCACTCATAAAGCTCAGCGTGTCCTAGCCTGTGGCCGACTATTTAAAATGCACTGTGCATGTGTGGATTTCTTCTAAGGATAACAGCAGCCCTAATGTACAATCTAAGAAGATTGTTCTGTAAGCCTTAAAAGATCATATCTGATAGAAACGAGATGAAACCATTTCAGACAAAGCTTAACGTGAGCCCCAGAACCGGTGCAAGAGGTGCAAGACCAGAGGCCGGGTTATTCTCTTATCTTTGTGGCCAAAGCTCTCCGGCAAAGCACCCCTCCTGGCATTTAAAACACATGTCTACGATAACATCATTGGTTCTTTTCTCCCTTCCTCTGGCCTCCAGAGAGAATCTCTGAGCATCTCTAAATGTCACGTTAAGTGCTTCTCTTGTCCCGCGCTGACACAAAAACGAGGCGCTCTCTGAATACAAAGAAGGCCATGCTGGACGGCTGCCATAGCTCAAAGAGAGCGACAGTTATCTGCTCTCCTCTCTCCTGCTCTCTTCTTCATTTGTTCAAACTGTCAAAAGTAACATTTAGTCTCTAATAGGGCTACCCAAAGGACAGCAAAGACTTCCACTCCACGTTATAACTAAATTTGAGAGCACAATATGGCTGTTTGGAAGCTTGGTATTAACATTGTAGTTAATAGAACTCAAATTAAAACCCTCTCCCTGTGGTACAGGTATATCTATAAGCAGGAAGAGCATAAGCGGTGCACTAATTGTCTTGTAACTTAATACTAAGAGGACTATATAATTAGAACCTCCAGGTAAGAAATCAGGAGAGCAATGGTGTAGAAATTATGACTCCTTTAAATGCTAATGTCATAACAAGATGCTATTTTAGCTGCCTGGAGCTGTGCTTCAGCAAGTGTGAGACAGAAATTAGATTCCTCCGTGTTGGTTTCCTGTTAATAGCAGCTTCCACTGAGCTTTTTATATCATCATTCACATGCAGGCAAATTTCAACACAAGGAGGAAGGGCACACTCAGAAAATCAATTAAAAGAAGTGGTTACTTCAACACTAAGTAAAAGCTCCTTCTCCTGATTGTCACTACAATGTAATGCATTGCACTTTTATAGGAATAGTTTAGCTTTCTTGTCAAGAGTTAGACAGGAGAGAAAGATTCTGTGCCATGATACACCTAAATTAGAAACAATATTTTATTAAGCTAAGCTGTAGTAGTAGCCAGACGTGTAGATAGTTTGGGTTTTATTTAAACAGCTTTTGCCAATTCTCTCTGTGAGGTTTCCGTCTCCACCGAAATGCAGCAGAGTTATAGACTTTTCATTTTCATTTTTGCAGTAGAAGTATGTTCCAGTGAAAACTGTTGTCATGGTGGTGAATAGTGGCCTGTGAACTGATTCATGTGAAAGCATGGTAGTGTCACGTGCAGCCTGGCCTCTGGTAGCAACAGGTGGACGTTTGGCTACTTGCAGCACCGTAGCTTCGGTCCTCGGTCCTCACATGTCTGAGCTAACGAGCTAAAGGAAATAGTGTTTGTTAAACAGCACTGAGACATGAATATTGGATGTGAATATTGAATATTAACATTGAAAGAAGCTGGATTCCAAGGCTGGACTTTTAGTTATTAGAGATGTTGTAAATCCCAGTGATTGAGGTTTTCTTTCTTGTGGACCAGAATCTGGAAGTTCACTTTGACTCTGTTTATGGATGTAATGGGATAGAGAGGACATGTGCAGAGTTTGATGCACACACAGTATCCATACCAGTTTAGAATGTCTTACAATAAAAGTCTGAGTTTAGTTTTATACCCATGAGCACATTCATCATACATTACTCTCTCCATATATTTGATCTCCATTACCTGCTGCTGCTGCTGTGGCTGATTTGCCCTATAGAGCCCAGGCCTCCTCGCTCAGTGGGAGGATGAGAAAAAAACAGTGCAAACCTCGTCATTTGTCTGCTATATATAATTCTTTAGTGCTGGAACCTCTTCTGACCTGAGCAACATTCATAGGGGACAATGAAAGGAAACGGTGGGATGCTTCTCTCTTTCTCCCCTCCCCACCGCCGCGCTCTTTCATCTCTCGTTCCCACAAGGCTGATTCACCACTTGTGACCCCTGCTGCTGCCTTGTTGAAAATAGACAACAAAGTGTCTGAGATGAAAACCGGTGGGCAGTGGCAAGCTAGATTGCCGCTTGGCTTCGAGTTGCTCAGGCAGTGGCGAGCGCTCTTGCTGAGCCGACACTTCCATTTGTCTGGATATTTGGTCACGTTAAAAAAAAAAAAAAATGTGGCACTGCCATGCACCAGCAGCCCTATTAACACAAGCCTGTCAGACCTTTTTTTTTTTAATGGAAGATTTAAAACACCTGAAAGAAAATTTAAGTGAATTTATATTGTTAGATATAGTGGGGTCTAAAAGGCTGATGGGAAAGTGGTCTCAGATATTTCTCAGTGCCTGTTATTACCTGATGTTTTTCCTTTCTGCCTGTTGATACATAGACAACATCTAGTGCCTGTTAGTGTTAATAATTGTTTGATATATTGATTAAAAACATTTATTGTCTCCAGGTTATTTAGTATTTCTGTTACTGTGCAATATAGATATGATGGTAGATTTACTGTGAAAGGAATAAACATGTAGCATAAACATAATTTTTGTAGCGAGGACAGTAAAAGAGTCTTTATTTCGAATGCGATCAGCTTTATGTGGCTTACAGGTTAATATTTTATGAGGATAAAAACAAACTCTGCTTGTTTTCTGTGTTACGGTGTGGTTTTAAACAAGCCAGTTACCGCAGACAAAAAGTAACTCCTTTTTTCGCATGTTTTTCAAACAGTGAATGCACACATAAAGAGGAAATCCATATGCCAACGTGTTTTCACTTTAAGTTCACTTTAATTCTTTTAATTCTGATTTGTTTTAATTTAGACATTTTAAATCTTCCATATTTTTTTCTCCCCACAAAAAAACTCTTTTGAGCGCTTCTGAGAAAAATGCCACTCAGCTGTCTTGAAGTTCTAGTTTTTAACGTTCTATCATCTGAATCCGACTCTTCAAAATATCTCAAGATGCTTATTGGAGAGTAGGAATACATTAAACATAACTGTACACAACATTTCAGTATGCAGAGTGGTCTGAAGCCATCTAGTCCTGTGCCGAGGAAGATAAGAACCTCCTTCATGAATAAAGATGTTTAGGCATCCTGTCCTCTCTGTGTTCAGTGTGTACTTGTTACACCGACCATTATTTATAGTCCCACTAAGGCCCGGAGTGGTGAGAGTGGGTCTCATGGGGGATTGGGAAGTGGAGCCACTGCTACCTATAGTGGGAAAGATATACCACCTCACCCCCGCTGAGAACTTCGCGCAGGAAATGAACTCATAAATCAAGCAGTAAATTGAGTGTAGGGCTGTGCTTACTCATCTCAAGAGGTCTGCTCCTCTTCCTCCACACAGCCCTGCTCCTTTTTACTGCATGACTAATGCAACGCCGCAACTTCTCTGCCCGCATGTGTGTCTCTCGCTCTGTTAAACTCTCATCAAAAAGTGTGGATTTTATTTTCAAGTAAAGCATCATAACTGTGGCCCGGAGGCTACAGTGAGCGTAGGAACATTGAGGAAGGAGGAAAACTAGCTGGGATCTGGGTCCAGAAACAAGCACATCAGCATCTTGTCCTACAGCTGAACTTCACCGCCTCATTGTGATGCCACTGGTGAGAGCTGCCTGTCTTTACCCGGACGCAGTGTGTGAGGAGAGTCTCCCCTGCTCGCCTCAGGCTATCCCGACAGTCACAGGCCCTGTCCGGAGGAATTAAAATCTCTATTTATCAGATCTCGACTGAAGCTGTCCGGGGACTGGCCAGGGAAATGGCACGCAGTCAGTCTCTCCCAGCAATGGGACTCTGATGGAGAGTTCAGCATGCTGGGATGTGCCCATGCAGGGTGTTTCTTGACAGCATGTGTGATGTTGAAAAAAAAAATAGAAAAAGAAGACTTTCATCCTGGCTTTACACTTTGTTTTACTTTGTTTAGTGCTGTGCCAGCACCAGCGCTGCCCTAAGTGTGAATCATTCTTCAATTCTGTGCTTAAAAGAAACACCCAAAGAACAGTTTAAGACTGATCTTTGGATGCAAGCGGCGTACGCACGTGTACAAGTGTGTGCGTACGTGTGAATCCTCCCTGCTGAGCTCTGCTCTATATTAAAGCAGGGACTGTGTCGCCTCCTGCAGCTGCTCTCCATCACAGCAGCAGCAGGCAGCATTTCCTCTGACAGAGAGGGAAGATAGGTTGGAGGAACGGCCATCACTCCTCCACAGTAAAGCCATGAGGTCTGCAGAGCTGAGAACAGATCTATACTGACCTCTGCTGGTAAAATACTGTACATGTTAGAGTGTACTTGTATGTAAGTAGGATGTTTAAAGCAGGACTGGTAACCTATATTGTATTTTTACATAGTAAAGGATCTGTGAGTGATACTGTTTTTAGAGCACTACCAACACCACAGGGCAACTGGAAGCAGCTGCTGCAGTTTGAGAACAAAATTATAAACTATAGGATATAAGAAAATAACAAAACTGATTGCACAGAAATGAAAAAGTCACCTTCAGAAGCCAGTTTCACAGTAACAGGTTATCAGGCCCAGGGTGAAGAAGGGCCGATTCTAACTCAAACACAAGGTGGAGCTCTTTCCCATGGCCAGAACATCTAGTCTGTAAAGTTTTCGAAATCTGCACTAACATCCCTGGGGCTGCATCGATGGTTGTTTCAGTATTTCAACCTGTTCTCTGCTTCCAAAGTTTTAATTATGTTTTTATCCGATTTCCTTTAACTTCAAGTGGGGACCGCCTACAACAAGCCCGACTCCCTCACCCCTGTTTTCAGACTCCCCATTTTAAAGCTCAGCGGTCTGCCGCTCCCTTCCCCCTTCTCATTCCAACGCGTGTCGTTTCACCAGAATAACACCGGAAATGAAGAGATTGGCCTTTCAGAATTGTAGCTGCATGGCAGTAGCGCTGGAGTCTTTGAGCATTTAATCATTTTAAACCGCCCTTAAATTAAATAAGATGAATTATATCCCAAAGGGATATAATTTTTTTTTTTTAAAGGGAGAGAAAAACATGAACAAGTCATAACATAGTATGAATGCATTATTGTGCATTTATGAACAAACAATTAGAGGTTTTTGGAAAATACAACATAAGAAGAGTAAAATGTATGGAAACCAATATCATCTAA
>JBBMJY010000017.1:9338472-9348513 GCA_037833715.1 Toxotes lorentzi | reverse complement strand
TATATATGATACAGATAAAAGAGCGATCTGAAGAATGTAAGGACACTGAAAAGTAATGTTACAAAACCCCCATATTTATTATTTATTTATATTATGTAATATCTACATCTAAATGTACGGATGTTAATGTTAAAATTACATTTCGTTGAACGAAAAGGTCCTTTAATGTAGTTTATGTTGTCACAGAGGCTATTACAGCACTCAAGTTTTCGTCGCTGTTTTACTTCGAAAATATTTACCGGAAGTTTAATGTTTCTTGTAGTCAGCTTAATGGCGGTTTTTTTTTTTTTTTTCCTTTGGAGCAGGGATTTAGGAATGTGGAGACCAGCAGCTACGTTACCCTCAAATCGCCTGGGGCCCCGTCCTCAGAAAACTATAAATTACTAACACAAACGCAATGGTAAGTTGTTTTAATAAATGAGTATTGTACTGTAGAACTCAACATTTAATAGTCAAAAGTTGTTGGTGATGTATCATAGTGTTTTACGTTGTTGTAAAGTTTTCTTCAACACGTTGACTAAAAAAAAAAATGTCCGTTAGCCGCCGCAGCCAGGCACGAAGCAGTTTGAAGAACGTGAGCCACCTAAAGCTAGTTAGAGGACTTTAAGACTTTATGTGATGTCTTGTATTTCACGGTGGAGCTAAGTCCTTAAGATAGACATCTTAACCGTTTCTCGGACAAGTTCAAGCATGTGTGCCATTGTTTTGGGTTGAGGTCAAGCAAGGGGATAAAAAGCCTGCCCCGACATGAAACGATTGTTTCGGGAACGTGAGTACGACCTTTTTTTTTTTTTTTTTTTAACTGTTAGAAGAAAAACCGTTTACCCTAATGCTCTTCATTTTGCAGGTAACTCAGACTCAGTTTCAGGCGACGGAGTGGAGATCTTTGTTCCTAAAGAGCTTTAAAATGCTCTGCTGTCTTTTCCCTCAAGACCCAGCTCGTCTTCCACCCACTGTAGTGAAAACATAGGCTTATTGCCTTCAGTGTTTTGATAACATTGCTCTCCCCAGGGACGCTCGCCTGCGTCTCCATGGTAACGTGGCGGACGCCCAGCCTCGGCGTTGTCGCGTTGAGTTGCCTGCAAGGGGGTGGAACCGCAGAGCAACGACGGGTCTTCGATTTCTTTTCCTGCCCGTAAAGGCAAAATCAGCCGAAGATGGTAAGGAGAGCTCGGCTGCATCAGGACAGCAACAGCCTTATAGGTAGATGGACGTGGAATCGGCACTGGTGGAATCTGTGCTCCGCTGTTTCACCTCGCCAAAGCACATGATGCAGAATGTCTTTTTTTCTTTCTTTCACTCTCTCCTGGTGTGACTGTGTGCTGCATGTGGGGCATTTGATGCTAATGTGTATTGCTCATCTTTGCTTTGTATGTCTGTTTTAAAAGAGGAAGTATAATCTCTCTTTGGTCTTTGTTACAGCCATTTCACGACGGAGTCTACTACCCCTACACAAGTGACACCCAAGGGACCCACTCATCAGCAGGGATCCCATCCCTCCTCAATTCCCCGCTCAGCCAGCCTTCTGTAAACGGCCACCCCGTCTCTGCACCAGGCATGACTCCATCCAGCGGAGCCTCTGCCGTTCTCCCCTTCAAGTTCCGCCCACGCAGGGAGAGCGTGGACTGGCGGCGGATTAATGCAGTGGACATAGACCTAGTGGTGAGCCAGCTGGATGTGGACATCCTTCAGGAGCACATCAGCACAGTGACTTTCTGCAGCTTGGACGGGGAACGGTGCCAGCGGTGCCAGAGCCCCGTGGACCCGGCTCTGGTCAAGCTCTTGCAGCTGGCCCAGCTCACAGTGGAGTGGCTGCTCCACTGCCAGGAATTTCTCACCCTCAACCTGCGTGTGGCGGAGGAGAGGCTGGCGGCCGCCGGCAGGGAGCGAGAGCAGCTGCTGGCTCAGCAGAACAAGCAGGAGGAGAAGGTTAAGGCGCTGACCACCGAGCTCAAGCAGAGGAAGAAGGTTATTCGCACCCAGCAGTCCCTCCTCACGCCTCGAATCATCAGCAGCCAGAAGGTACTGCTGATACGCTAAACGTTCACTCTCTGGGTGGGGGGGTAATGGCCACCATTTGCATTTCACATATGTATGGCAAGCAGACAGCTAGCTCCATCACACCCACCACCCTCACTCCTCCTCCTCCTCCTCAGGGCCCCTGCTCTGTCATTGTTCCCAAGATCTATTCACAGCTCCGGCTTTGTGCATGTCAGAGCAGGGCTTGGATAGAAAAAAGGGAAATAGATGTAGGCTTTTATCAGAGCCTGACAAAATTTTGTCCTGAAAATGACTATTATGTTCTATGAAACCTGCCGCTGCGGAGCTGTTTTTGGTATGGTTATAGTAAGCTTTGTTTTCAGACTGGAAGAATAGGATTTAGAGCTGGAGAGCAGATGGTGTCATCTGGTGGCAATTAGTTTTCTTAAACCACTTACAAAAGGGTGACAAGAGCCGTAATCGACATGACCGCCTGTCTCCCTCCCTCATTTAAACATGTCCTTGCACAGGATTTTGTCCTCTGAGCGTGCTGCTGAAGACGTTTGTGTTCATCAGGTACCGTTAATCCGCTGAAAACTTGCCTGTAAATGTTGTTACTGCTGGGCAGCGTAGCTCGGTTGCCATTATGTTATTTATAGCACAAATCAAAAATCTCTTCAAGTGTACGGCTGCCGCTGACCCGGCCGAGCCGTTGCCAGGGCAACAGATATAGTGTGTCATGACAGCATGTGGTTGCTAGGTGTGCGCTACCAGCTCAGCTAACAGAGGTGGCTCAATAATTGATAGAGGCCTTGTGTGTGTCCTTCACAGACTTTTGGCGTTTGTTGCTTGTCTTAGGATACGTCTGCATTTCTGCAAAGTAAACTCACAGGACTAATTTAATTTCACTCCCAATTTCCACAGTTTCTCCAATGTAAGTTCATCAGTTAAAGACCTGCTCACTGTAGAGACACCCCTCTCAGTGTCATGTGGCAGCCTCTGAATCTTTGCTGCCATATGGTGTGATGAGATATCAGTAGCAGCAGGTTTAACATTGAATGAAGTCACAGGCACAATGAGCAGCAGACTTGTGATGCGTGTGATGTGCGTGTGTGTGGAGCAGAGGCAGCATCTCTTCTGGTGTTTAAGTGTTAGTGAGCTGGAGTGTGGTGACGTCTCGCACTCATTCACTGCTTCCTGCGTAACACACTCTCAGGGATCTATACTACAAGAGACTGGACTCTCACACATACTCATCATTTCGTGTTCTCACTCCAAAATGAACCACGCTGAACATCTCATGTAGAATCTATAACATGTGATGCACTGAACGACAAAGGTGCACATGCTATGCGCACTACTTTCTTTGTCACCTTTGAATCATCATACAGGATAAATTTACACTGAGAAATCAGACGAGTTCATTTATAATGAAGTACACGTCCACGTCTGGAGCTATGATTTTGACTGTTTTGTGGACAAAGAGATTAATTTGATAATTAATCAGTTATAAAAATAAGTGTGCAGCCCTACTGTATAGTAAATAGTCTGTTGTTCTTGTTGTGTTGGTAAAGATGTTTATATTGACTTTTTGTTGGTTTATTTGTCTGTGTTTCCTGAAGTTGTGGTGACTTCAGCTCTCAGGGCTGCTGTTAGTACATTTTACACACAGCCTTGTCACACACAAAGATACATTAATGTTATAAAAATAGTGTATGACGCCATCTTAAGTATAAATAAGCATCAGATGCAGACCACAGTCTCCCTGATACCTCAGTTCATCTAAACTCTCCTTTCTTTCTCCTCCTTCCTCAGTTATGAGATTTGCTTTCGAAATGCATAAGTTGATATATTAATATCTGCTTTTTTTGTTTCTTTCTCTCTTTCCTTTAGTGTCCATATTGTGAGAAATCCTTCCTCAATTCCTCCTTTCTTCAGAATCATGTTCAGCGTCGACACCCTGATGAGTATGAGATCCGTAAGTCGGCCTGTCATGAACGTTTGCTGAGCATTTTAGGGGAACAGAAAATGCAGGAGTCAGATACATTAGCCTTGTCATGTACTTGTAGATGTGAAACATTTCCTCATGTTATGTTGTTATACTTCCTTCCAGAGCTGCAGTCAGACAGTGAAAAGAAGTCTCAGATTGAAAGCCTCAAATTGGAGATCAGCAACTTGAAGGAGCAGATTGTTCAACAGCAGCAGACTCTGCAAGCCAAAACAGCTCAGGTAGGAAAATCAGAGCTTCATGCTGAAGGATCAGACAGGTCCTGAAGTTCTTATTTACAAGTCGATCACATCAGAACCATAAGTGGAGTACTAACTGTGGTCTGTGCTCATGACTCTCATTTTTGTGTAATTCCAGGAGAAAGAGCAGCAGTCCTTGCACAAAGACCTGCTACGAGAACTGGACCGTTTTAAGGCTGAGGAGATGGCTCGCATGGACAGAAAGATAGAGGACAGCAGGGATGGCATGCGCAGAGAGATGGAGTTCTTGTACAACCGAAATATCCAGGCTCTCAATGTAGGAAAAGGATGCTTGGATAATCCCTGTCAGTTGCTCCTTAATGCTGTTTATTTACATTATATTCATTCAAATGTTTGTCATTCATAGGAAGCAAATCAGAATCACACAGCCAATCATGAAAAATCCGCCAGTCCTGTCCAGTCACAGCCCGAGAGAGACCTGGACATCTACAAAGAGGTGCAGATACAAGCCATCCAGAAGCTGGAACACCAGCTGAAGAAACAGGTCAGGGCAGAGGGGAGCTGATATTTAACAACCTGGAAGTGAGTGAAGTGATTTGATGACCTAAAATGCTTAAAATATTCTTTTCTAGGATAAAAAATGGGAATCCAGGCTGCAAGAAATCAAGGCTCAGCACGAGTCTGAAAAGAATCAGGTAGGGTTAAGTTATAATGATCATGTCATCACAGAATCTATATGTGAAATATGTGAGAAGCTTTTGTTTGCAGAATGCATCCTCTTCTTCTTTTTGTCCTCCAGTTGCTGAACGAGGTGAGCAGGATGCAGTCGTCTGTGTCCGAGCACCAGGAGCGAAGCCAGAGGCTGCAGCAGGAGATGGGGAAGAGGCTGCAGGAGAAGGAGCAAACCATCAAGGCTCAGAGGGAGCAGGTTAACGCTCATTCACACTCACGCAGTCTGCAGCGCCAAGTGTGATTATGTCAGGAGAGGAAGTGAGGCTGGGGGTCAGCCCCTGTTCAGGATATCCTGTATTTGCTACAAGGGCTCAGATTGAGTTGCACTGAGATATGATGCTACTGTACATTTGACAGGAGCCATATGGGAAACAGATTAAATAACCAAAGTCCACGTCTTGTTTTTTAGACACATTTTAGATAAACAGTTGCAATCATATAAGCCCTCTTGTGTTTTGCCATGTAAATGCTTTAAACACCTTTAAACAAGTATATACACAGCGAAGAGACAGCTACAAGTCAAAAGCCCTCACCCCAGTACAGCCACTGACATACAATCAAACAGGAAAAAAAAAGTTTACCTCAGTAGCAAATATTAGTCCATGTATGTCGACATATGCTGGATCTCCAGTGTCCGTAGCCGGCTTCGTGGACATGTTCATGATGGTCTCTGACAGATTACATATTTAATCACCTTTTTCATGTAAGATCACTATAAATATAAAATAAATGATCTTTTTTTTTTCAACTTACAGATAAGGAATATTTCCTCAAATCCACCCACCAAAGTAGTGGAAGTACCAGGTATGGATTTTCCTTTTCCTCATTATTTATTACTGAAGGAAACTGTGTATAGATCACATGAGTCACCCGCTGGCCTGTCCCAAAAATAGCACTAGCCACCAATGAGTTCAGTCTAAAATTTTAATATATATAAGTTAAATTATATATATATATATGTGTATTTGTGTGTGTGTATAAAATATTATATATATTATATATAAGTTAAATTTTAATATATATATATAAGTATCTATAAAAATAAATTAAAAAGAGCATTTTTAAAAATTAAAAATATGAAAAATTCTAATATTAATTAAAAATGTTTAATATACGTGAACTCGGGTTCAAAGGTCAGTATTGTACGCATGACAAACTTTCGCGTTTGTTGAGCCAAGCTAGCGGGCGCTGCAAGGACGAGGAGCTGAGATGTGTTTTCTCTCAAAAACATGGCAGGAAAAAAACTTCTTATTTTCACAGTGAATGAGAGGAAGAGTTCTTTTTTTTTTTTTTTACTACTGTGAAAGAAAACTCTCATTTGCGGGGCGACTGTGGCGACAGCAAAGCGGCATAGTTTGGAGAGACACTTCGCTGCGTATCACAAAATACCATGCTAACTGGCAGCGCACTACGGGCTGTTCGATGAGTTCTCCACAAGAGAAGAGCTCCTGACACTACAGCCGATAAAGACAACTACGAGGGGAGTTCAAGGTATCATTGGAAAAGCTGGTGACTACAGACGGGGCTCCCGTTATGACCCGCCGACATACAGGTTTCCACGCGACAGACTTCCCAACATTTCTGCATTACCACTGCATCATTCACCAGCAGGCGATATGTGCAAAAGTTACCGGCTTTGAACATGTGATGACACCTGAAAATCGTACACGTAAATCCGTTCTAAAGCGATACAGCACAGTATATGTGCTATTGGAGGAGCTGTCAGCTGAATATGGGGACTTGTTGCTACACACAGAAATCCGATGGCTCAGCAGGGAACAAGTTTTGCAACGTTTTTTGCCACTTTTGGGTGAAATCAGAGAGTTCATGCAGTCCAAAGGGGAAGACGCCTCGTTGCTGGAGGACACTGAGTGGATACTTGACCTTGCATTTCTAATGGACTTCACTGGGAAACTAAACCATTTGAACTGATAGATGAATATAATTAATCATTAATATTAATATGTAATTAAAGCTAAATGTACAGCTTTGTTATTTGTATTAAACTGGCAGCCCTTCGTATTACTCATACGATCCTAATGAATTCATCTTATTGCCTGTTTTCCAGTGATAGTCAGCGCACCAGCACCAGAGCCTAAACCAAAGAGAGTTTTACTTGGTAAGTGGAAACCAGAATATTAGAATCACAGAGTGAGGCTGAGCATGAGCTTCCCTGCATGAAGGATTTACATATCAGTGTTTCAGGCAGCAGACTCTAAGTAAAGCAGTACTGTCACCACATTATTGTCCCCACTCTGTTAACGCCTGTTTTATCTGACTCCCTGAACTTCCAATGACCTCTGACCTCATGCGGTGCCCAATTAGAGGAGCCAGTGTTTGCTTTTAACCTGGATCCTATACAGGAGCTGTCAGAAGAGGAGAAAGGTAAAACAGACAGTAAACACCAGCAGACCCGGTCGACTGCATGCTGCCTGCATGGATGCATCAGTTTGGTCTGGGCAGCTCTTTCTTTAAGTGTTTCCAGACTGAGATCATCTTATTCCACACTGACATGAAAGGCATTAAGATGACCTTATCACGGGGAAGCTTTTAGGAAAATCTGTTCATGGTCTCTGATAGTCTTATCATGCCTGCCATGTCAGTTATATGATCATTGTGTCCATCTGTCATCTTGTTGCCTTGTTTGTGGAAAATGAACGTGTTATTTTACTGACACTCATGACATTCTCCTCTCACATCTGCCCCACGGCAGTCACGTCCATCTGCCCGACCGAACCTGCGGCATGGAGCTTGCTGTGAAAATTGCAGAATGCATGCTCATTGTATTGTTTGCTCATGTGACTTCAGCTCCTGTGATTGGAGCCCGATTGTCAGAACAAGACTGACTGACTGGGTTTTTTTTTTTTTTTACAGACTCGAGCAGCATCTCTGAGAGGAGGCCAGTGGAGAAGAAGCCTGAGCCTGTGCCAGAGAAGAAACCGAGGGTGAGCACCAGTGCTCTGAAAAGGAACCCCAACATCAAGAAAGAGATGCGACCGGAGCTCGAGCAAGCTGTTACTAAGAGACTGCAGAACCTGGGGATCAAGCCTGTACGCTCTTACACACTTTTAAGTATATATTTAAGTTATAAAACCGATTATTTTCGTGGAAACTGGATTTTATTCCCTCTGCTTCTCCTCAGGATCAGAGGGGTTTGAAGAACAAGGAGCTCCAGTCCATCATGGCTAAGGTGGAGTCAAAGCAGGAGAGCTTTGCCAAGGGGGAGCCCGACTACTGGCGCCATCGGGAGGAAATAGCCAGCGCCGTGGAGCAGAAGCTGGGCAGTCAGAGGAGAGGCAGCGACCCTGCTTCAGAGTCACAGGCCAGATCCAGACAGTCAGCTCAAGGTGCTTTCCAGGACTGAGTCATCACAAAGCCTCTTGGCACATGGCATCATCTGTCTCATTCTGCCCATAGATCAGTAGTAACCACACTGCACTACACTATGAATTTAGTGAGTTTCAGGTAGCTCACTGTCACCCACTCACTCCTGTGTTTATGACTTATTACGTTTGAGATATTTTAGTTGCTTTGACGAGGCCTAATTTCCAGTAATTGGCTTTGACTGTGTGTTTATCTAACGCTACCAGTCTAAGCTGTGAAAGCTTGTTTGCCGCCTCATAAGCTGATTTAAGCTCTGACACACTGTCAGTGGCTGAGCGGCTAATTGTGTTATCTGTTTTTGTCTGTGTGTAGTGTTGCAGATCCGGCCTCGATCTAGCAGCCTTCCCTCCAGAGCCACGCAGGTGGTGTCTGGACCGGCAGTCAAACAGCCCAAGACTCCCCAGCCAGCTCCAAGGACAAAGACCACCACCCAACCCAAGACATCTACACCCAACAGCAAGGCCATTCTGAGGACCTACACAACCAAGTAAGGACAAAAACTGTGTGTGAAATGGAAATGGTTTCTTAACTGGTTCGAACATGTGTCCTAGGTAATTGAATTATCGTCACCTGATTAAAAAATATCTTATATACTTTTACTTTATTGTCTTTATCAACCATAGGTTACTTAATCTCAGTCAGTAATTAGAAGCATATTTCTCTCTCATCATATTCAGATGCTGCTCTGGATAAAATATCTCTCTGCAACACTGTTTTGATGATGATTTTGAAGATGTTGTGTAAACAAAGTGTTGAGTTTAGTGTGAACTTGTTGCAACATAGCATTAAGTGTTGACTTTATACTTGAATGGAGGAAATTACGTTCAGCTTCCGCCACACTTGGTTAGAGTGTATAACTGTGACTGGTACAGGTGTATAGAGCACATGCATCAGATGCAAAATCTAAACATGCAGTAAAAAAACCATCATGTGTCTGTGGTCTGTGAGGACTCCTCCTTTCAGTTCAGATGAGGAATCTGAAGAAGAGGACACAGACACGGAGGAGGAACAGCCCCTGAAGCTCCAGAGGGACAAATCCCTACAGCCCAGGCTGAACCAGGCCACCCCGGTCCAAATCAGAGCAAGCAAAGCCAGTCCGGTCCAGACCAGGCAGGCCGCTGCCAGGCAGTCCTCCTCCTCCAACCCCCAGCAGTCCCGGGGCTCAGTCGGTGCTGTGACCAAGACAGCAGTGACAAAGATGGAGAGCAATGATGATGAGGACGAGTGGTCAGAGGTCAGCGAGCTACAGGAGATTGACCCGAGACAGCTCCAGGGTTACAAAGACCAGAACGGCAACGTGGATAAGAAGAACTTTGGCAAAGGTAAATTATCCAGTTTCAAAACTGCCAACTCACGCCACACATTAAATTAATATCTGTATGTATTCAGTCATCAGAATGGGCACATTTGATATTAGTGAAAAGCTATGTTTGCTATGTTTATCCTGATAAGTAAATATTGGAAAATTGATTTACCTTTATTTGCTCAAGGTTCCAGTGAACCTGTAAAAAGTCTTACATTTATTTAATCCAATAAACGTGGTCTTTAAAGTCTCTGAAAACTGTTGTTGTCTTTTAGAGAACAAAATCAATGTCCTGGCCAGAAAAATGGAGAAGCACTTTGCAGACAGAGCAGTGAAGAAGCCAGCAGGGGGCGTCAGCATCTTGCTGGAGAAGAAAGATGAAGTGCACGAACTCACGGTGAGACGATGGGACCTCAGTGCATAGCTTTGGTGTG
>JBBMJY010000017.1:9322315-9338454 GCA_037833715.1 Toxotes lorentzi | reverse complement strand
AGTTGTATAATAAGCCTTGTTGTTGGCACGTTTCATGGTAAAATCTGTGAATATTGTTTCTGTCTGTGGTGATAGTACACAGATCTGGAGGAGAGCAGCGAGTGGATGGTCTCCTCCCTAGAGGACAAACAGGAAATATCCAAATCAGCACAGGGCTCTGGATCACTGAGGAAGAGTCTGGACTCGCCCAGCACCAGTGTCTGGGGAACCTCCACAGGAAAAGGTCCCAAATCAGGTCAGGGCCACATCTGCTTGCATAAATAATGAACCGCCCTTTCTGATCTTTCTATGATATTATGGTATGTTGGAGTATAAAGAGGAGCAGATGTTGATCTTGATTATGTTGTAGACCCGTCGTGTCTCTAAAACAGTTTGTAAAGTAAACACAGTTGTCTTGTTCCTAGCAGGTCTGACCGAAGCTGGAACAGGAAGCACCCTGAAGAGCACCCTGTGCTCCCTCAGTGACATCAGCGACTCCGAGGAAATTAGCAATAAACACAGTAAACACTACAGCTGATCAGGTGATGTAGCACTACACCAAGCACAGACACAGAAACCTCACTCAGGTCCTCTGACACCTGCAGTCCACGCCAAACAGCCATATTTCATACTTTTATTACATGGAAGCTGTAATACAGACAAGAGCAATACTTCGCAAGAGGAAATTCTGGTATAGAAAATAAGATCATCTAATAAGTATGTTAGAGATAAAAGGAGATTACTACATGCCTTGTGCCAATTCTTTGCCAGCCTTACACCTGTCCAGTGTTCATCTTTGAATAGATTCTCTTTTTTGTTTTCAACGAAATATAACCCACACTCCGAAATGGGTACTGTGTGTAGTTTGTGTAAAATGTTGTACATCAAATTTTATAATGTCTTCATGTGCTCAATGAGATGTGAATTTGTATAGAAAATATTTATACGAGCAATAAAGGATTTCTTTATGGAATACATACATGCATATTGTTTCGTGGAACATTACAAACCTGCCACACGTCATCGAGGTTCTTTTCTGCTCTTTTCTTTGACCAAAGAAAAAGGCCAAAAAAGTATAGCAGTTTCACTTTCAAAGGCTGGATGATGATGTATTCCTTCATGGCTTTTATTGTTGTTGGATTATTTTATTGGCGTTGTTCTGGATCCCTTCAAATACTGACCTTTAAATGATTTATGTTCTCCATAATAACTGTTATAAACAGCTGGGAGGGTCTGACAGAAAATTGATAACAGTAATGTGGGTGTGAGACAGGCATTAAAGTAAGTAAGATTGGAAGGGCCATACAGAACATTTTTGAAATATCTCCTCCCTGATTTCAAAAGGTAAAATCAAAAAAGAAACAAT
Organism: Toxotes lorentzi; assembly: GCA_037833715.1. NCBI lineage: Eukaryota > Metazoa > Chordata > Actinopteri > Toxotidae > Toxotes > Toxotes lorentzi. The sequence continues at coordinate 9,337,109 of JBBMJY010000017.1, read as the reverse complement.
AAACTCATTGAACTAGAGCAGAAGCATGAAGATATCTGTCCTCCCAGCTGTCCCTGCTAAAGGTCCCTCAAACACACACAGATACATGTAATCCAACAACAAGCAATAATATAAACTAAAACTGACACTGCAATAAAACTCTTCACCTTTCATGAATAATTCTCAATGGACAATGTCAGGAAGTCAAAAAAAACTGTGACAAATCTTAGTGTTTAAGGTGCCACTTATGTCAGCCTTTGATAATGATAACTTATACTCTCTATCCAATGTATTCAGCTGCTTTAAAATGAGTTATAAAACTGTCTCCTCTTGTTTCCTTTGAAAGTATCTGTTTACTCCATGTTATCCCGAGCATCTACAGATCAAATGTGACTCATTGCATTCACAGTCGCTGTCGTCAGTCACACTGTGGCACTGCAGACATAAAATCCTCAGCGTCACTGCTTCATTCTCATTGGATGACTCGGCTATGAAACTGATTTGTAACATGAGAAACTGGGTTTTTAAGGGGAGCGACAACTGTGATGCTTCCTGTCCTGACATCTCCGGCCTGCTTGAAGTCCACTGGCTGTTGTACAGACGGCTGACAGGATGTGATGGGATGACTTTTATTTCTTTTTCATCTTCAGATGCGTTTGTATGTTGCATAAAGCAAGTAATGCATGTATGTGTACAGATTTTTAATGGAAAGGTTTGAGAACACAGACACAGTGAAATGTAGACCAGTGTGATTTAATGCAGATCCATCAAAATGAAAGCACACGGCACAGCTCCTCTCCAGGCTTTATTCAACACCAACAGCTGCTGCTCTTTCACCTTCATTTGATTTTGTCCATTGATCAGTCATATGACTCAAAGATCACCATAGATACTAAGTATACTAAGCAACATAAGGACTTTTGAGTTGATAGTTTGGTTTTGAGCTCCATCTTCTGGCCACCTAGAAGAACTTCAGGAGCACAGGATATACAAACCATATTACGCACTGTTTTTTTTCCTGTGGCCATTGATATTCCTCTTGTTTCAAACAATAGTAAATATTTTATTTTGTCATCTTAATATCCCTGGTTACCTGCTGGTCACTGATGCCAGGAAAGAAGAACCAGCCTCAGACACAGTAAATAAAGGCGAGATGGCTGAAAACGTTCCATCAGACCATTAAAGCACAGAACGCTGGAGAAGGATTGTGCAAGCTGTTTTAATTTTGACACACAGTTTTGTAAACATACTAAGTCATGTGCTATCATGATGATTATCTGGAAGAGAGTGAACCATGTGAACTGTTCTTTTGTACCAAACCTCAGCAGACATAGGCAGACATGAAAGAAGGAAAGACTGTGGATGCTCCTTGATTGAAGACAAAAAACAACTATAAATATAAAATGTAAAAAAAAACAACAACATGCAGTGCACTTAGTGCTTTTCATACAGAAATTATGATACAACCATTAACTATCAGATTTCTTCTCCATTGAAGGCACTTAAAGTGATATCTACAGCCATGAGCTCCCTTAATAAAGGAACAGTTCAACATGTTGGGAAATATATTTCTTGGCTTTCTTGTTCAGAGTGAGATGAGAGGATTGATAACACTCTCACATCTGTGTGCTGAATATGAACCTGGACCCAGCAGCTAGTTAGCCTAGCTTAGCAGAGAGAGTAGAAGCAGGGGGGAACAGTTAGCCTGTCTGAAAATAAGAAAATCCAGCAGTATGCTAAGCTAAGCTAAATGACTGAAGCGTGTAGCTTCATAGCGAATGGACATGAGAGCCAGTCTTCTCGTCTCGTTCGTGATAAGAAAGCCAATTACAGCATTTCTCAAAACGTCAAACTATTCCTTTAAAGTCTTTAATGCTGCTGTCTGAGCTCAGACGAAGCTGTCCCTGCTGAACGCCCGGCCGGCCTTTGATGTGGTCCTGGCTCCTCGGTTCGTCCTGCCCTCATAAAACAGCGGCGACACCAGGGTCACTCTGGATGACGAGGCCGGCAGCATGTAGGTCCGTTTGGTCCTGGCGGTGGCGCAAGAGACTGGCCTTTTTGGGGAACTGAATATTGAGATAGGAGTTAACAAGAGGAGGTAATTCTCAGTTTCACTTCTCATGGAAGCCTTGTGCTCTAGAATATATAGGAAGGATGGTCAGAAACAGAGAAAATAAATACATCTCTTCAGGAGGTTTCATGTTTACCTTGATGGCAGACCTTCTTTTCCAGAGAAGTAACTCAGCACTGTCCCTCCAGAGATGAGAAGGATGGAGCCTCCCCAGCCAATAAAAACAGCAGCTCCAATTTCAAATCTGAACAACAAATCATGAGGTGTTTGTTTTTGTGCACGTTAATCCGTCTCTTTGAATATCGGGACCTTTGTATAATATTCATGCTGATTCAAAAAGGTACTCACTTCTGTCCCCTGAAATGTGGATCCAGGTATTCTCTTACCACTTTGTTGGCCCACCATGAGTAGGTGATCATACCACAGAATCCTAACAGGAAATATGCCGCATGTTCTGAGTCCTTGTTTTTTAAATGTTCTTGAAAACCGTCCAAAAATATTTATGTGTTTATTTGTTCTTACCCGAAACCAGATAGGTGATTCCGCCCGCGAAGGTCACCCTCGCATTGGCAATCTCCGAGCCGCCTATTTTAGTGCATTTCATCCCGATGAGTGCGAGGACGCTTCCGAAGAAGCCGATGATGACGGCACAGACCGCCAGCGCCCTGCAGGCGTGAAGGAACGCTGAAAGAAAACAAGGTGAAAGTGGAATGAGGCTAAAGGTTTAGAGGGATGGGCCTGAAGAACAAATACTGACAGCTTTGGGGATCGTCTTCCTTTTTGATGTAAAATGAAACCTGACTCAGACCCTCCAATACTTTTTGTACAGTCCCTAAATCTGTTCAGCTGCTGAGAACTAAAAAGTAAACACTGAAGTTTTCAGGTGATCCTACCAGGCAGGCCCAGCATGGAAGGGTACTCCTTGCAGTCGGACACCCCCGTGGTGTCCGAGATGCAGTCCTTCCACAGGTTGGAGTAGTAGTTGGCGGTGGTCAGCACGATGCTGCCCACCTCAGAGAAAGTCCAGTACTCTGTTGGAAGAGTGGAGCACACCAGGATCCAGCCGCACAGACAGGACACGAAGCAGCCGATCTCCATGTACATCACCACTGTCCTGGACACCATGGTGAGTGCTGGTCTCCAACCAAAAACTAGTCCAGATGAAAAACTATAAATGCTCTTAAATATAAAGATTCACGTCCAAAGTTCAGCAGCGTCTCAGTTTGGGAAACAGGACTGAACTCTGTCTCTGTCACTTCTGATGGAGGTGTCACACCAGCAGCGTGAATGTTTGCTTGTTCCTCATCTTATCTTTGAGACGGTTTTGCCCAGTAAGCATCCTTCCCAGGGATGTTCCCAGGGCTCGAAACGCAGAGGGGACCATGTCATTCTGGATCATTTTACCACTGTAGTTAACCCTTATCTTTTGTTTTACTTCCTCATTGTCCTGATCCGACCTGTTTAAAAGCCAGTATGTAGAGAAGTATGTGAAATGGTTTATGAAGGTGAGAAATACAGAAATGACAGTATAGCATCCAATCGTTGCATTTGAGAAGCTGGGATAATTGAAAGACTTGGAGCTCAGTTTATAAAAAAAAAAAAAAGAGAACAGGAGAATGGAAAACTTGCATTTAAATTTTTCTATATACATGTTGATTTCTCACCAAAAGGCATTGTGGGCGTCCTAGAGGTCTAACATCCACTGTTTGCTGGCTTGCCGTCTCCTTCAGCAGTGCGTCCCCCACATGCTTGAACTTTTACACAATCACAACAGAAGCCACCTTATATGAGGAAAAGCTTTGGGAGTCACTTGACCTTTCTGATCGCCCGTGGGTGTGTTTTTTCCCTCTTAACTCGTCTTTTTCTTCTTCTTTTCCTCTGATGATGGGAACTATGATAATGGGATGTCTGCTGCACAGAGAGTTTAGATGCACCCAGAAACAACAATAACATAACACTGGTCAGACAGTGAGAAACTGGTCCAAAATTCTCTGGGAAATTGCTACTATGGTTTAAATATTCTCTAGGAAAAGTGAAATGATTCACTTAAATGGCAGGTTAACAAACCTTTGTGTGTGGTTAACGCTGTACACAGTGGCAGAGTGAATCGTACAGCCGAGGAAAATGAGGAAACTCCCCACCAGGCCAAGATACAGGGGAGGTCCAATGGTCCAATGGGTCTGCCTTGCTGTGTAAAAAAGCCGTAACCACTGTGTTTATGTGTAAACAGTAACCAGCCACATCTGAGATACCTGCATGAGGTGAAGCCGAAGACACATGGAAACAAACATAAACCGGTGAGTGGATGAGCTGAGAAAGTGCTTGTATGTAAATTGAGGCTTTGCAAATGCAAACAATCCATCCGATGATCAGGAGCCCCCGAACTGCCCAGAGCGGTGGAGTCTTCGTAGCAGTCCCTTCCACAGGTCTGACCAGTACCGGGCTGTCACCACCACAGAGGAGCCCGCTCCCCCCCCCCAGCTGGACCACTCTTCAGTGAGTAAGAACACAATATGACTAAAATGGTTCAATGGGGGTCTGACACTCATTTACATACATTTACACAGTTTATTTGCATTTGTAAGAACTATCAGTGGCCTGAGAGAAGAGTATGGTCAATAGATAATGATAAAGAGTTGTATGAAGAGTTTTATTTGTGTGTATTTTATTTGTGCACAGTTTAGATAAAAGAACATGAACCAATTAAAGATAAAAAAAAACAGGATTTCATCAGTTTTATTGATTTAAAACACAATCAGTTGAATAGAAAAGCCTCAGATCACATGTTCATCACATTCAGTAACATTTGTCCTTCACATAACGAGTCACATTTCTTCATTTATTCAGATGTAAGAGTTTTTGATGAACGGCCTCACACCGCCTGACAATGACGACGCCGTGCGGCTGCTGCTGCTGCTCCGTGACTCAGACAAAGTCGATACGCTGGACCTCGACCAGAGGTCGGACTCCAGTCTTGACCCTGACCCTAATTCTGACCCCAACCCTACAGACCTTGTAGTTCGCCATGTCTTCTGTGACTGCCCCAACTTGGCTTGGCCCCCAGCTCTGGACATGCGCTCTGATCTGGAGGACGCATCAGACGTGTCTAAGTGCTCAGATTTGGACGACAGCTCGGAAACAGAGGACACTTTGGTGTTGGAGGTGATCTCTGAGACTGTGGACAAAGCTGTGGTGGACTTGTTTTGCTCAGGGTCCGGTAGTGGCCGGATGTCGATCACCCTGGAGAGAGAGAGAGAGAGAGAGAGAGAGAGGCCGCAACATTATTGTCCAACATGTCAGGGCTGTCATATCTGTGTCCAAAAGAAAAAATAGTAATCTTTCCTTCTAGTGTTGAAACAGACCTACAGCGTGTATTTTTTTTTCTTTCCTCATTTAATCAGGGATGCTTGTAAAACACCAGACCTCTGTTTGTTTACATGTGTGGCTTGAGGGTTCTGCTGCATGGTGGGAGGGAGGGAAACCACAGTGAACCTCTGCACACTGCCACGTTAAAACTGCTCAGCACTGTCAGAGACAATGAGTCATCCCGCTGCAGCACACGGGGCTCTGGTATTTATTGAGGAAGTGGGGTGTGGGGTTATTCTTTCATTTCCCTGATGTGCTACTACAACAACAACAACAACAACAACAAGAGTGTGCACTCACGTAGTGTCTCCTCCACAGAGCGGCGTGCACACAGACCACAGATAGAAAAAACCACCCGTCATGTGAAAAGCGGAGCCGACCCAGCCGAGGAAGAGCGGGGTGCCGAGGTCGTACCTGTTGGTGTTAAAGCAGAGAAATCTTTCAGGATCTCAAGGTCACTGTTTCACTATGAAGAGTCATTTATCCGCCGAAACAGGTTTAATAATATGTAGCATTTAAGCCTATTGACTTACTTCAGTCCATTAAAGTCAGGGTTGAAGTATTCTACTGAGACGTACTGTGCATAAACAGCATACCCACATGTGGACAGGCAACCTGAGGACCAAGCATGTTAACAGAAAGAGAAAAAAAAAAGTGAGCGTTAATGTAACTTTAATTAGTACTGCAGCTTTACTGTTCAGTATTTCAGCTACTGTACTGTTATTAAAGGTCGACGTTTACCGCTGATAATGTGGCACCAGCCTCCAGTGAAGATCTTCTTGTACTTTGAGCGGTCTTTTCCCCCAATGACGGTGCATTCCATCCCCATCAGACTGAGCACAAACCCCAGCATGCCAAGGGTGAGGGCTGCCATCAGCAGGCCCCGTACGATCTGGATGTGACCTGAGGTGACACAGCAGGACACAAACTAACACTGAATAAAGGATTTGGTAGTTAGAGTAGATGCAGCTCGAGCTAAAGAACTGGTTTACGTACCCTCCACAGACCAGAGCACAGGGTAGTCGTAACAGTTGCTGACAGCAGTTGAGTCTGTATAACAGGATCTCCAGAGGCTGGACCAGTACCAGGCCACCTTGATCATGGAGGAGCCCCCCATGCCCCCAATGGCGGTGATCTTCCAGCCCTCCATGGCCATAGTGCAGGCCACGAAAATCCAGCCCAGCACTGTCATGAGGAATCCCCAGATCTGGACCACACGGATCTGCATCGCTGCACTTTTCGTTGAGCGGATTCCTATGTAGATTTCAGATCCAAGGAGGCTCTTATTTTGTCAGGCTTCGGTTTTTATCCTTGATCGCTCATCCACAGTTGAATTTTGATGGTTTTCCTCTTTCTTTTTGTTTCCAGGACCCGAGTTCATCCTGAACCAAACACCTCGTTTCAATCCAACATCAAACAGATGTCGGAGAGGCCTCTCACTCTGCCGCTGTTCTCAGAAAAAGGAGAGGACGACTGGATCCCAGGTACGAAGCAGGGTTATACTGTCGTTTTCCAGGCACTGCTGCACATACAGGTGAGAGTCAACAGTCACTTTGGTTCCCATGGGCCACAGCTGAAAGTTGTCAGGTTTGATTTAAGACTGAGACTGCTCACCTCAGCATGTATCTCAGGTTACCAAAGGCTTCGTGCCCCCATCAGACCACACTGTTCTGAACTTTCCCTCATGTGCAGACATACTTAAAAAAAAAAAAAGTTATACATCTTAAGTTAGACTTTTCAAAATTTTCACTTAAAGGGGTATTCCAGCAATTTACAGCTGCATTTCCACAGAACTGGGGGGCTCAGAAATAACAGAATAAAAGAAAAGGTGAAAACCGAAGCAGCAGAGGCTGAGATCTCCTGACTTAAAGTACTTAGTTTTTAGGTCAAGATTAAAAAAAATAACTGGGTCTTATATTTCCCATAATGCAACTCCATAGCATCTTTAATTAGACCCACTGTGCTTTCTAAATAAATGCCCACATCTTTAACATCACAGTGAAAGGGAAGTCAGAGCAACTGTAATTTACAGCTGGAGCGAGTTATGGATCTGTATCGTCATGACTAGCCCCTGAGGGGGCTGTTTCAGAGTCTTGTTTAGTTACATTTTGTTAGTACTTCCTGTTTTATTTTCCTGTTATCTTTTCATGTTCCATGTAATAACCGTGCCGCTGTGACCGAAGCTGCTCGAAGCATCGTTCTTGACTTTGCCTGCGGCTTTAAGCTGCTAGTTATTAGTCATTTTACCGAGACCGTGCTGCGCCGTGGGTCTCATAATCACGGCACAATGTCTTTGTGCTGTTATAATTAAGAGTTAACTCTGAGGTAATGAGAGTGATGAATGTTCTTTGGGGGATGAAAGAGCTCCTCTTTGTTTCTCGGTCCTCTCGGCTTATGACAAAGTTATTGGCAGTGGTGGGGAGATATTGGGAACGGAGGACCGCTGGGTAGCCTTAATTTGTTCTGTGAGGGTGGCTTTGATTAGCTTTAATTAGTATGACACTAAAGAAAATAAGATTAAAGGAATGCTCATATGACCTGAGCTGACCTGGCTTTAAATAACAGCAAAGAGACCAGAACGGCAAATAACAAATCTGAGTGACTGGTTTTTGTAACAATTCAGCTCAAAGGGCACAATCTTAACTATATTATGAAGTTTCCTCAGGTCTGTCAACCATTAAATGTGCATGGTGTGATTGCAGTTATGTGTGGAGGGAGGGAGAGCTGCTGCTGTGACCCTTTAATACAAAGCAGTGTCTTCTCACAACACCTCATTATATTTTCTTTGAATAATTTTAGAGCCCTGACCATAATAATCTGCACAGTTCACATCTAAGACAAGAACTCACGCATTTTCTTCTTCTGTTTTTCTTTTTATTGAATTGTTTGCAAGGGTTCACCACTCACATGGATGTTTCAGGCATGTGTGTATGCAAGTGGCACCATACCCCCCTGTGTTTTATAAAACTATACTGTGTCAAGACGCGGAGTCTAGGAAGACATTCATGATCCTCAGAGGTTTTTATTCATTTCCCATCCTGGTGACCATCTAGTGAGCCCTCATGGGGGTCTAGACCCCCGGGTTAGGAAACACTAATTACGTGCTGTGCTGTAGGGGAACACTTTGTATTGCAAAGTTCATCTTATTTTATTTCACAGGTAGGATGTTTAAGAAGATGGGAAACCTCAGAATACACCAGAAACAGGTTTATGGGAACGTAGATTAGAATTAGCTACAATTTGAAGCACTTGGGAGGAATTAATTTTGAAATGATGCCTTCCTAATTTGAAACTGAGGCTTCAGTTTAGGTAAAACTTTTGTGATTTAAATTAAATTAAAAATAAAAGCTACGAACAGTTTGATGCATTACATCTGCTGTAAAGTAATCCAGACATTAGACCATACAATACTACCATTATATCAGGGAGTGTTGTGCAGAGCTCTGGATACCTGACACTTGTTTACGGATGCAAGGCAGAGAAAAGCACAGGGCGACTGCTCCTTGCCAGCTGGTTCAGGTATCCAACCTGTGGGCCAAGAGGTTTTGTGTAACATAGCCTGGGGTTCCTATTGATAATAATTCCTAGGTGGAGATGGATGGCTGATAGGAGGGGAAACCTCCGGTCAGGCCTCCAGCTCTGCCCAGCGTTTTCTGGGGTCAAATGTGATGTGGTGACCCTTGGAGGTCAGATCAGTGTAGACGAGGAAGACGAGAAAGGTCTTCATCTGGCCATTGATCTGTCTGAGAGATATTAACTGATGTAGATTAACTGGAATTATACCACAGCTAGTCAGTTTTTTAAATTTTTTTGTAGAAGACAAGCTGTTCTAAATGACGTGGAAAATATATTTTTAAAAATTGTGTTTACAGCCGCTGAATTTACAAAACCTTCTTATTCAGACAAACAAAATTTCAAGCAGTAAACTCACACAGAAGGTGTATTTGTAATCTTTGTGCAGACTACTTTACATTAATATGTAAAGTAGTTTGTTGTCCAGTTGGGCTTTGACTCCAGAATTATAAAATAGAGATTTAATGTGTGTCCAGTGTATGTGAGAGAGACAGCAAAGGCCAGCTTGTTGAAGGTGACCTGAGACTTTGAACTGAGTTTTGTGCCAAATCAAATTTCCTGCCCTAAAAGAAAAACAAGCTTCTCTTTTGCATTTTGTCCACTGACAGAAATGTCCCCAAAAAAGTAGCTGTATTTTAAGATGAATGTGGCCATTACTGTCATATGAATTACATTAATTATTATTTACATAGAGTTGTGGCTCAAACGTTCATAAAGTGAGTCCTGCAGTGTGCTTTTACCGGTGAGATAGCTTCTTATGACCACAAAATATTGTAATTAATTCCACAGTCTCATGTAACTGAACTGAACTGAGTCCAATTTCACACATAGGCGTTCCTTCCAAACTGTCTCGACGGCTCCCCTGCGTCGTTGTGGAGGCTGCTGGCTGTCTTTCTGTGTTTGTTGTGCACTGTCGCAAATGTCGCAGCTCCGCTGTAGGAATATTCAGCTCTGCAAGAACCAGGACGGGAAAAAAAAGCCATAAGAAAAACACAATCACGTTTCAATCCTCATTTCAGTCGAGCAGTCGTTGGCATTTGATTTAAGTAGTACAAAGACTTGAGTAAGAGAGCCTTTAGGTGGTTCAAGACTGAGAGTCAACAGCCAGGTAGCAACAGCTCTGTGAGGTTGAAATCAGGCATAGCTAAATGTTAATGTCAACAAGCAAACATGGCCGCACTGACAAGGCTAACGTGCTAATTGGATGTTGGTGCCGTATATTAAAAAAAAGGGATCAAAAACGTTAATTACGGTTCATACACTTTAAAAGTTAGGGGATCATCAGAGGTATTAGGCTTCATCCTCTGGGGAACATGAATGTCAAATTTCATGGCAGTCCATTCAGTAGGGGCTCAGTCTGCACCAAACAGGTGGAACAACCAACCAACATAGCCACCTCTAGAGCCTCATTTCAGTTCCCAGTTTGTTATGACGAAGTAGACCAAAGAACTGAGCAGGCACAAGTGCGTCAAGTGGTCCGCCATCAGATGTCTGGAAACCTCCACCGTCCTTTCTCTTCCTCTAAACTTTCCTGCTTTATCCACAATATAAAGATATGCTCAGCAGCGCTGAGTGGTCAGTAAACGAAGATCCAGGATGTCAACAAAAGAGTAGTTTGGCTTTCTTAGCTCGCCTGATGCAATGCTTCCATATAGCTGCCCTCAGTCAAGGTGACTTTCACTTCCAAAAGGCCCTCGTCGTAACAAAGGAAACATTCAGCCGTCATCGGCCCCGTAACTAATCGAAAATTACAATCATACAATTTGGCCCGTAGGTTCAGCAATTATGAGACAAGATGCTGAGAGAGATTACTGAATGTTTTGGACTGGAGCCGTCTCTCCATTACAGTAAAAGTAATTATTGAAAGTGCCTGATTTGAGTTAGGAGCTCAGTGGAGTTTAGACCTTGTCCAAATCAGATTTCCTCTGAAGTCCTTGATGTCTTTGACAGATGTGGGATCCCACCATTAGCATCCAGCATGTCAGAAACTAAGCAACTTGCCTGATACTGAAGCCTTCAGACAGGGAGAAGCAGAAGACAAGTCCTCCCAGGATACACAGCACGGACCCGGCCCAGCCGATGAAGAGAGCCGCTCCCAGCTCAAACCTGCGAGGTCGACGTGGAAAAAACAGGAAACGAATGACCTGACTTTCTTTCATCCGAAGCCGCTGTCAAACAAATATTTCTTTCGATCCTGAAAAACTTACTTCTGAGCGACAAAGAGAGGATCGAAGAAGTCAGTTGTGATCCTGCGAGCATATATGGAGCACGCGGTCATGCAGCAGAGGCCTACAGAGAGAAATGTGACGATTTCTACTTCAAATTCTGACTGAAATCAAACCGCAAAGCATTGGTCATATATTGTTAATGTATTCCAAACTGGAATAGATTCCTTTTTATATTTTAGATTTCTAAAATGCACATTCTACCGCTGAGGATGAAATGAAAGCCCGAGAGGACGGTCAGACGAGCTTTGGTGGTCTCCGAGCCTCCTATTTTTGTGCACTTCATTCCCACCAGTGCGAGGACGGCACCGAAGAAGCCCAGACACACAGCGGCGATCATCAGACCCCGACACACCTGGATGTAGGCTTCATGACAGAGAGAGAAGAAAGGAGCGTGCTTTAAAACTCCTAAACCTTTTTGGCTTGTCATACACAGAATACCTTTTCTCCCAAGTGACATCAGAGAAGAAGTGATACTGCATGAAAGTCTCAAATTGCTTCAAGACATTGGAAGATTCTGCAGTTACCAAAAAGGAAGTGACAAGTGACCAGTGCAGGACTGTATGACTTTCTCGGATTGCTTCATTCCGACACATTAGGAGGTTGTGTCGGTCCAGCTGGGCTCCTTGACTGAAATATGCCTCTGGTGACCTTTAGCTTTAAATGTGGCCATTGTTTATGGCCTGGAGCCAGTGTCAGAAAGGGAGATATCAAGTTCCAAATGCATTTGTTTACAATGGCAGTCATTCATCTGAAAACAACACGTGTCGAAGATTTGGGCCGTAAGAGCTTCAGCCAGATGGATATTCACAAATGAACAGTTTCCCAGAAACGCACACACAAAGACAGATATGATAGATATATTCTCAATGTGATCGCTGACCTCAGAGACAACAACACACACTAGTACAACAACAACAACAATCACTGAAATACCAGAACTCACCATCCAGAGCCAGCATAGAGGGAAAGTCCTTGCAGTTTGACACACCAGTGGAATCAGTCACACAGGTTTTCCACAGATTGGACCAGAAGGTGGCCGTGGTGATGACCGTCCCGTCCACAGAAGACACCTTCCAGTAGTCTGTCGGCAGCGTGGACGACACCAGGATCCACCCGGAGACGGTCAGGAGAAAGGCCACGATCTCCGTTGCCATGTTGCCCATGTTTGCTCTGTCTCGGAGGTCTGGGCTGGGACGGGACTTTTTCCTGTCCTCTTTTTTCCTCGCAAGTGTCAGAGAGGAGGTGGGAGGGTCGATCCCGGACAGGTGCGTCAGCGTTTGGCAGTTCAGCAGAATTTTGATTCTCTTTCACCTGCTCAGCCGAGCGTCTACGTCCCAGAGCCAGTGCTTTTCAATACACATCATTCACTGACGCGCAATCAGTTGTCGTATGTTGCGTTTGTGTGTGGCGATGGGAGGGCGAAGGGGCGCACACACACTAGTCATCACTCTACACGGAGTCCATAGGGTCTGCAAGGGGATCTGCAGAGGGAGGAAGTCTTTAATTGAAAGGATCTGAAAAGCCTTTGACAGAAAAGGAACACAAGATAGGAGAGACTGTGCGGTGAACTGAATGAATGAGTGAGTGAATGAATGAATGATGTGTGTTTTGTATTCTTTTTTCATTTCAGGTCATTTCAGAGTGCAAGTTGTCCAGTATTTTAAATCCTCAGCACTGAATCAATGCAGTTTGAGCAAAAAGCTAGAATACAAATGTGATCGGGTTTCACCTCCACTGCTTTTAGGTTTTATAGCATTATAGTTCCACCAAGTGGCAGCAAGGAGAAACAGATCAGAGCTTTCTGAAAGGGCTTTTCCTCTACAACCTCTGCTTGTAGATAATGGACACCATGGCATGTAATCATAATCTACTGCAGTGGTTCCCAACCTTATTTGTCTGTTAACCAAAGTCTTCAAAGAGGAAATAACACTAACACAAAAGTTAATACAAAAAAACAAAACAAAATACAGTTGTTAAATAAATGTAGTGGGGTGGAGATATATTCAAGTAACGCCAAAATTGTCCTTACTGAGCAGATATTTTTTATTTCAGTTCTCTGATGCCCGTCTGTGTCGACTTAATTTCAAGATCAAGTGCGAGCAGTATTAGTAATATCTCATCCACCGCTTTTATATCAGTTTAAATCCCACATACGCACACAAACACTAGCACAGTTTCTTACAGCTTGTTACGTCCTTGTTCTCTGTGAATTTTAATCTGTTTTTTTATATCAGTGTGTTTGTCATATTCTGTTCTGTGCTTTCAGTCTTGACACTGTGTGATTAGGTACTTACTGTAGGACCACACTGTTTAATGTAGTAATTAAGCAGAACAACATTTAGAGGAGAAACAACTTAAGGGTTAAAGGGCTTCCTGTGTGTCGTGTCTCAGCTCAGCAAGGGCAACTACGACTATAACAAGCAACTTTAACAACAATACTGAGCTTTGGGAGGAGGGAGAGGGTGGTGGTGTGATAGAGAGAAAGGCCAACGGATGGGGAACGAGAAAAAAAATGTTGCGGCGACAGAAAGTCTGTGAAAAAGTCACTGAGGGGTGGTCATAAATGTACAAGTAAAAATGCAGCATGTTGATATGGAAAAGAATCAGTCCTCTGAAGAGAAAGAGGCACCAAACCAGGTACAAATTAATTCAATTCCTAATCTTTTCCTGAAAAACTGTTTAAAGTTGTGCTTTGCCCTGTTTTATAGCTGAAATTCTTCAAACAAGGATTAGATCTAATCTCCGTAGAGAAAGAGGGATTGTGTCCAAGGGAAATAATTACCGGAAATATTTCGTGAACCCTCCTGGTAGTGCTGTAGCTGCCCCACTGGCCCTGATTCTGGGGTCATAAAATGTGGACAGGTAAAGCGTTGATATAGTGAGCATTCCAGCTAAGCTAAGCCCAGGTGATTCACTGTCAGTAAACAACAGTGGGAGGGAGAGGAGTTTGCGTTGCTGCTTAAATCTCCAGATAGCTGAAGCCTTGATAGCGCGTTTCCATGGCCGCTGTTGCCGAGCAATCTCAGAGGGGACCCTAATCCTGTAAACCTGCTCATGAAAGAGAAGCAGCCGGAGCAGGCTGTTATCTGTGTTAACCTGTCGATGGCATCCCACGATTATGATCATCTGAAGATCTTAACCTTTGGCTGGGGAAACATTAGTTGGTAATGATCTAAGCACATGTTTTTCCTGATGACACACATGCTATCATGTTCTCTAACATGAATACAAAGTGCTTTTAGTACAAATAGATGACATGTAACAGTGTGATAAGTAAATATGACTACCTCTAAGAAATCTATCTGTGCGTCCAGGCTAATATAGATGAGTTACACACTAACAACAGAAAAGAAGCCACAAAGCCTCATTAATAAAGTATAAGAGCCGTTTGGTTCATGGCCAAACATCTGGAGAACTTATTACATTTCCATTAGCTGTACTTTGTGTTTGGTGCTGTCTAGCAAATGTTAGCACGTGGTGGTGTTAAACATGAGACTTCTGTTAGATAGATAGATAGATAGATAGATAGATAGATAGATAGATAGATAGATAGATAGATAGATAGATAGATAGATAG
>JBBMJY010000017.1:9304241-9322241 GCA_037833715.1 Toxotes lorentzi | reverse complement strand
GATAGATAGATAGATAGATAGATAGATAGATAGATAGATAGATAGATAGACTTTATTGATCCCAAGCTGGGAAATTATAGTTGGGTAGTAAGTTGTCAAACTTTATAAGTTTATGGCTTCGTGACCCCTCCTGTCACATGTCCTTTATGTCTTTTAATGCTTTTATCTGTTTTTATGTGTTTATTACATCTGTAATAAACACACGCTCTCCCCTGTTATGTGTTGTGCCGCGTCTCATGATATCTCTTTACTGTTTTGCACACATTTCCCAGTGAAGACTGTTGAACTGAATTGAATTTGGGCAGTTTTACTCTGCAGGAACCGAAACAATAAGACAATAAGAACCTGGGAATACGTGAAGAAAAAAAATAAGGCCTATCACTCAGCTGGGAAAGCATGGGAAAGGACTGTTGATCCCCTGCGGATGAATGTTATTGGGCTGCCTGTAATAATCCCCCGCTGGCTTTTCTCCTTCAGCCCTTTTCCCAGTCGGCGCTGGCTAAACATCAACAGGAGGGGAACGTGCAAGGGGTGAGGGTCAAGGCTGCTCTAGTTTGATATCATTCGACTGGTATATCCAGATCATAGTTGTTTACCTTGGTTGGATGTGACTGGAGTTCTTTGAACATTTCCTTGAACACTGAATTGTGAGGAGGAGGACGAGGAAGGAGGCGCTTTAGTGCCGTTATTCCTTTCTAGGTCTTTTATGTTAGTGCAGGAAACACCTGTAATGTGTCAGAGGGAATCTGTCATCAACAGCGCACTCTTTATTTATAGGATATCCTCTGTGTGCGTAAATCACGTGTCTGTGTTGTTTGTGGAAGGGACCAGAAAGACAGTGAGAGAGAGGGTAAGCAAACGAAACTTTTGCCTTTAAGTCCTTTGGCGTGGCTAAAATTGGGATTGTTAAACAGCCAGATTCTCCCACATTGCCTCAAGTGAAGTCATGCACATTAGGAGCGCTCATTAGTACACTTTATTTCCTCTTGTAGGGAGTGACACATTTTCACTCCTTTATCATGCGAGGAGTGAATGTGAATGGGGAAGTGGTAGTAATTCTGATAATAGGTCACACACACAAAAGGAAGTTTACTTAGAGACTGTGTATCTCAACATTACATTTTACTCTCTGGTTCACTTTGTTTGTATTATGACATACTAAGCCTTTAATTGCATCATGCCGTGGACTCAGGTTGAAAGTGAACCCGTGTTCAGTTGTGGTCATTGTGAAACTCCTACTAACACCTTTTCTTTTTCTCTTTTTCAACCGTATTTTCAGATGGTTTGTGAACGCAGCCCCGTCAGCCACTTTCAATTCGACTCCCAGCACAACTGAGACCCAGTCGCACGGGCTCACACTCCGCCGCTGGTGTGAGTGAAGAGCAGGAGGCTCAGCCAATAGCAGAGGAGCTTTGTCGGCGTGCGCGGGGCGGAGCCAGTCAAGGTGCTGCTTTCAGGAGTTCTGGTGCTCCTCGCTCGCGTGTCTTCAGGAACACGTAAGGCACCTAGGAAGTTCCGGTGTCCGTGTGACAGATGTGAGCTCCGAGGTCCCGTCACGTTGCCCGGAGCAGCAGCTTTCGTAAGGGTGACAAAGTTGAACAGCAGAGCGGCGTGCGAGTGCGGACTACCATGGAAAAAATCAGCAAGGATGCCAAGACCAACCCGGCGGCGACGGCGGGTCTGTTGTCAAAGATATTTTTCTGGTGAGTCGACAGAACTTAACGTGGGGTTTTAAAACGTGACCCTACACGCACAACATTCAAATATCTATTTTACCTTTGACTTCCCAGCGAGTTTCACCTATTGTTAGATAAGCGTAAACTGAAAACTACCAGAAACCGCCGCTGCCGCACACCGCTGGGTAAAATGTAGATGGGTTTTCACACGATTTCACAGTTAGTAGGGAAAAGTTTTCACTTGGAGAAAAGTTTGGATTGTAAGTCAGCAGACATCCACGGACACCAGTCCTCGCCTGTTCACGCGATGTTTTCTTCATTTATAACAAGATAAAATTGAGTAGTAAAACCGCAGTAGCAACTGAAATGGAAAACACAAAGTGCTCCTTGCTCACATTCATGCATCTGACAAGTGTTAATAGCTGCAAGTGTATTTTATAGAGCAGCCAGTGCTTGAACACCATGTAGAATTGATGCTCTCTCTAGTCTCTCTCTCTCTCTCCAAAACTGTCTCCTGTGACTATTCCTCATTCAGGTGGCTCAATCCTTTGTTCCGCATTGGGTACAAACGCAGGTTGGAGGAGGGGGACATGTACGAAGTGCTGGAGGAGGACATGTCGGAGAAGCTGGGTCAGGACCTGCAGAGGTAGAGGGGCCTTTTAAAACCATCTCTTAGCGTGGGAATAATTACCACAGTAAACTATCAAGCATAGAACAAACAGTCAGAAAATTTAAAAACAAGGCATCAACATTTTTTTAATTTTTCTTTGAACCCTCTAATTACTTTCTTATGTGGCATTAATTAGCCAGTACACTTCCAACACAAATCCCAAAGCTGCTGTGCACAGTTCAAGTTTTCCTGTTAAACTTGATGATTCAGTGATGGACAAATGTGTGTCTCAGATGAATGAGTAATCATGTAGATGCTAACAGGAACTCACTCAAACACAAACACCCCACAGCAGTCCATGAAGTTCATGTAAACTCGAGGACTAGTGGTAATGTAACAGCTCACTGTCGGCTGTTAAATTTACAGTGAAATTTGAGTTTGCCTCCGTCTGAGAGAGCACGAAATCCTGTGTTTGAGGCATCACGGGGCTGTTAGTCTCGAGTCCTTATTTGTTAGTTTATGTTTCTCCACAGCGGTGGAAACAGCCGAGACAAGCTCGCCTTTGAGCCACGGCCTCTGGAAAAAGGAAAAATGAATAGTCACGGCGTATTTACACTGGTGGCACAACAATGGCATGAAATTACTGTCAAATTTCAGTCTGGCTTTTTTCTCATTTCAAGTTTTACGACCGCACAAAGTCTGTGTCTTTTGAATTTGCTTGTTTTTGTTTTATTGTAGTAGTTTATAGTGTCATTTATGTCAAAACTGGAATGACAACACTGAATTGATGCTGCTAACAAGTACAAGTCTGATAAATCTGTTTCCTGTCGCCACACTGTTGAACAGCATTGTAATAATCTGCAGCTGAAAATGGTCCCTAACAAAAGCCAATGTTTGCAGCTTAATTTATCGAAATATACCAGATTCTGTTGAATGAATTCTGTTGGTGAACTCAGAGCTTTAGGGATGATGCACCATGTTGAGTGCTGAGCTGCGATAATCAAAGTGCTATAGCACTTATGTTATTATTATATATTGCTGCGAGCATTATTGTCAGACCTTTATTATGCACTTATCTGATCTCTGCCTCAGAGACGAGTCCTGACACATATGGACTCAAAGGGTCTACCTGTCATTACACAAAAAAATGCACCACCTAACATGGCATCTTTACATAACAGATACTGGGATCACGAGGTCCAGAAGGCTGCCAAAGACATGCGCACACCAAGTCTCAGCAAAGGGATCATCAGGTGCTACTGGAAGCCATATGCAGTGCTGGGACTCTTTACTCTCATTGAGGTCAGTGGTTCAATCTGTGTCAAGCTATGGAAATGAGGTGAATGGGGTGGCTCTGCAATTATTTTAGACGCCGCTGAAAGCAACTGGCTCATTTCTAATCACGTTTTACGAGCATACAGAAACAGACACATGATGATTTGTAGAGCGGTAATTATATCGGCCGGTTTGTCTGCAGCCTGTGCAACACAAAGCAAACGTAACCAATAATTCAATGTGTTGATTTCATGTCAGCCCAATAACTAAAGCGGCGCCCTGTTCAGATTGTGATCAGAAGATGCTGTGATTTATCTATCGCTCAATTCAGAGCCCTGAGAATACAATCGTTCGTTGCATTCACGCTGCCATTATTGTGTCGTGACGCTCACCCTTCTTCATCTCTTTCCCCGCATATCAGGAGGTAATTAAAGTGATCCAGCCAGTCATCCTGGGGAAGATGATTCAGTACTTTGAGGATTACGACCCAAATAACAAGACGGCTTTGCACGAGACCCTGGGCTACGCCGCCGCTTTGTCCGTCTGCACCTTCGGCCTGGCAGTGCTCCATCACCTCTACTTCTATCACGTCCAGAGAACAGGCATGAAGATCAGAGTGGCCATGTGTCACATGATCTACAAGAAGGTCAGTAGGAAGGCACATTGTTTGCGCTTGATAAAGGAGAACATCAAGTTCGGCTTAATTGTCAGGGAATGCCGCTCAACTCGCACATCAAAGATCATTCCCGCATTCTTGTGCTCGGTCCAGCCTGTCAAGTTCTGTCATGTAATCCTTTAAGAGCTGTATTTAGGAGGGAGGAAAGGCACAAAAGCAGAATAAAAGTGAGAACCTCTGAATGGGTTTGTGCAACCAAAACAAATCGGAAAGACCCAGATGGGCGTTTTATACTTCTGTCTTTCTGAGCTCTTTGGGTGATGTAGGCGTTTGCGACCGATGTTGCTCCACTGACGATGATTCCTGTCTTTTCTCAGGCTCTGTGCCTCAGCAGCTCAGCCATGGGGAAGACCACGACAGGCCAGATTGTCAACCTCCTGTCCAATGATGTCAACAAGTTTGATGACGTAGGTGAAATTTCAGGCGCACAGGCTGCTGTCCTTGCTGCAGTGGCTGGCAAACAGTTAAACATTGTCTGTTGTCTTTCTGTCTTCGTCAGCCGTCTGTCAAACCCATTCTCCAACATCTCCTTCACAACAGGGTTTCACATCATTCAGTACTTTTACACTGGAAAAGGGATTGTCGTGTCGTGATTTAAACTTAAGGAATGCATTTGACCTAATTTTGCAAGTCACCGCTCATGAAAGTTCCTGGCAGGACTGTAGCTGCCAGGTATAAGGCTTTGATGGGTATGAGATATGTTTTGATTACGTGTGTGGTAACAGTGTTCGTGTCAGTGTTGCTCTGGCTGTATTCACTCTGGCAGCTCTCAGCTAGCTTGATGTTAAAACTCGATTATGCCTTCAGCCTTTATGGCACCAAACCCAGTTTGTGTGTTTGGAGTGTTGAGTTTCAGGTTAATCAGTGGGGTCGTAGCCTGCTGTGAAAACGCCACAGTTTCTTCAGGGGATATTGTTTCTTGGCAGTGGGCTCTCAGTCACGCCTTGTCACGCCCTCGTGCTGGTTTGGAGAAAGTCTTGTGAAAGTCTCTGTTGACTGACTCTGTCTCTAATGTAAAATCTGCCCAGTAAAGAACTCAAACCTAACATGAGTTGTTGTCATTGTGAGTCCGATGTGTTACTGATGATGTTATTTGTCCCAGGTGACCATCTTCTTGCACTTCCTGTGGGTTGGGCCCCTCCAGGCGGCCGCTGTCGTGGGGCTGCTGTGGTCGGAGATCGGCCCGTCGTGCCTGGCGGGCATGGTGGTCCTCATGTTCTTGATGCCTGTGCAGACCCTGTTCGGAAGGCTCTTTTCTAAGTTCAGGTAAAAGCTCACACGCACAGAACATACGGGTTCACAAATTCAAGTCAAGCTGAGACTTTAGAAAGCGACAACCTCACTCGACTCTGAAACAGAACTCGCTGCAAAACGTTTTGTGTCGGACTGTATTCCTGCACTATTTAACCAAAGTGTTATTTTCTACGTTTCTCCGCAGGAGCAAGACAGCAGTTCTGACTGACAGCAGAATCCGCACAATGAATGAAGTGGTGTCTGGAATGAGGATCATCAAGATGTACGCCTGGGAGAAACCTTTTGCTGCTCTGGTCTCTGAGGTCAGAAGGTAAAAAAAACAGTCCAGCGTTACTTATGTTCAGCTCATCACATCCAGAATACGAATATTGTGTGCCGCACAAGCGGTGAAATGGAGTGGAGGTCACCCACCGCTCGTCTTCTTTGACATTCAGTTTCGAAGTCACTGGTGTAACTGGTGTCAAAAGACAGTAACTACCGTTCCCAGTGAAACCAGTCCGTTTGGCTTATTTTTCCACACCACACTCCCATTCTTGTGAGTACTTGTGAGAACTTAAAGCCAAACCCTAGTAGATTCATGTGCTTCTAATACAGGTCAACCTTTCACCCATTCACTGTTAAGAGGCAGTTTCACAGCACATGTAGTCCACATGTGATGTCAAGTCACGTGAAGTCTGTCTTTTTAGGAAGGAGATCTCCAAGATCATGAAGAGCTCCTACCTGCGAGGTCTCAACATGGCCTCCTTCTTTTGCGCCAGCAAGATCATCATCTTCATCACCTTCACTGTCTATGTGCTTCTGGGAAATACCATCTCAGCCAGTCGCGTGTTTGTGACGGTGTCGCTCTACACCGCCGTGAGACTCACCGTCACGCTGTTCTTCCCCAACGCCATCGAGAAGCTGTTCGAGAGCCGCGTCAGTATCCGGAGAATTCAGGTAGGGTACTTTTAATCGTCTGAGTTCATTTTACCAAACTAAACCTGTGGTATATAATGTGGGAATTTCTAACAGTGTGTTTGAACTTTAACTTTTAAGGGTGGTACAGAAGTCTGCCTCCAAAGTCGCATAATTTATTCCAAATTATAACAAAACGTTCTTCATCAAGCTGCGTATTTTTTAGTCGTATCAGCAGCAGTCCAGAGATGTTGCTGTTCTTCTGTCACACAGCTTACAGAAAGGCACGGGTCAGTGTAACAGAGGCGTGTGTGCAGAGTTGATCCCCGTCCAGTTATTTTGCTGATATTTAGGTTCAGGCTGCTGGTGACTCATCACTGAATCCAAGAAAAGCATGAACTAATGATTTACCTGATTACTGCAGAAGAAGAGTTGTCCCGAGCATGCACTTGCGCAGGTTACATAATACTTGCGGAGGCAATAACGGAAGCGATGTACTGTTTATGACTGGTGGGATTTAGTAAGACTGTGTAAGCTTGGCTCTTTATTTGTTTTTCAGGAGTTCTTGATGCTGGAGGAGATCACAAAAAGCAGCGTTGCACTGCCAAAAGAGGACAGGAAGGACACCTCTGTGGAGATCCAGGACCTAATCTGCTACTGGGACAAGGTCTGATGCCTCGTTTACACTGGTTTCTAAAAACCCCAGTCTTTGTCTTCCGGAGTTTCTCAGAATTTAGCAACTCTCGGCCACAGTCTCGAGCAGAATATCATTTCCTCTGTGGCGCCAAAACAAGTGACGCACCTTTAGAAACTCCTGGCGATCTGAGTACGCACAGCAGAGTGTACAACTGCAACCTTAAAAATATGATGCCTTCAGGGTGCAGGTAAAAGTAAAGAGCTCTTTAGTCTTCCGAGGTTTAAACTGCTTATTTCATTCAGGCATACTTTATTCCAAGTGAGCTCTGTGCTGCTGTGTAATGAAGGGAAATGTAAACCTACCAGGAAAATCAAAAGATTGTGAGCTTGGTAACATTTAATTTTCAGTCTTATTATGATGTTGAAACACGTTTTGAATCCCTTACAGAGTCTGGATGCTCCGTCTCTGCAGAACATCTCCCTCACTCTAAACTCAAATCAGCTGTTGGCTGTAATTGGACCAGTGGGAGCCGGAAAGGTCAGTCGTCGACACAAGTCACTCGTCATGCGGAGTAGGTCAGGTGATTTCTGTACATTTGTCATACCGCGCCAATCAGCTCACGTGAGCTTTGTTTGTTGCCTGTGTGTCCGTTCAGTCCTCGCTGCTGAGCTCCATACTGGGAGAGCTGCCTAATGAGAAGGGTGTGCTGAAGGTCAAAGGTCAGCTGACCTACGCCGCCCAGCAGCCCTGGGTTTTCCCCGGAACCATCCGCAGCAACATCCTGTTTGGGAAAGAGCTGGATGTACAGAAATACGAGAGAGTCATCAGAGCCTGCGCTTTAAAGAGGGTGAGTTAGTTAGTTAGTGCGTTGCATTCCACAGAAGTACACCAGGTACACATTCGAGTTTCATTAGATAAAGAACGCACGGCGAAAGACAGAGGGTGGAATAAATAATAAATCGAGGCAGGGCTCTCGATCCATTACCGCTATGCCATCAGATAAGGAGCAAAGTATTAAATGTAAGGCGAGATATAAATATTTGCGGAAACATTATGTAACAGCAGCAGCGCCAACAGATGGAAACCGACGAGATAAGATAAAGTGATTGATTTCCACTAATTGCATTCACTGCAGCTTTATGGTTTTTCATGTAACTATTTACAGCAGTACATTTGATCTACTCCACTATATTCACATCAGCACCTTTGGATGTTAATGCTTTAGTTTTCTCAGATTTCTGGGACGTGGTGTTCCTGCCAGGTTTCGAGCGGTTGTGGTTATTTGACATGAGAGATTTCTGTGTGACTGTATCTCAAAGCTCCAATCCACTATAAATAGGTGCTCACAATGCCAACTATTTAATTTTCACTATTTTATCGGGACATTGTTATGATTTAAAATCAATGTGCTTTTGATTGCGGGACCACAAAGAATGGCGGCAGCCGGCTCTTAAGTAATTAAAAAAACAGAAGCCACATTAACTCTGGAATCAAGTGTATCCTTCCTTCTTTATGAGCACACCTGACAAAAGAACCTTAGGTGGCAGCTTGCTTTTCTTTCTTATCCTGAACAGTGCGGGTCAGTCTAATCTCTGTGTTGTTAGTGTGCTAAAGGCTCATTCACTGCTTCCTGTGGGCAGAGCTGAACTCTTAAGACCTTGGTCACAACTGCATATCTTAAGATACAAGATGCTAGTTGGCCAGTCAGATGTCCGAGTGTGAACTATGATTGCACTTAACTGTCAGTATCTCTGCCCTGGCAGGGGCAGAGGTTCATGAAGCCCGATTAACGAGTTACTCGTGAGTGGTGCCACTCGGTTCACTTTTAACTGAGCAGTGTGAAATTTAATGCTCCATATGAGACATGACACTGCAGAATAAACGCTGCTGTTGTGATTCAGACCAAACTCACCCGCTGCCTTTGATGGGACCTATTGTGGTGGTATTGCATGTCACACACACACACGCTCTCAGTTAATATGTGACTCATTTCTATACCATAAACCAGGGTCATGTTTTTATATGCCGTCATATAACGTGCCTGTCAGCTCTCGTGTCAGAACAGCAGGCACTCACATGTTCACACGTGTGAGTGACTCAGTTACGTTTAGCTTGTGTAATGACTACCCCTGTGTAATGTACCTTTGTGTAATGGAGTAACAGAGTTTAGACAGACCTTTCCTCTTAACAGACTTTTTTTCAGACTTTCCAGAACACAGGTTTCTAAGGGGGGAAACTATTGATTCAGCGTAGGTGTCATATGTAGGTTTCTTCTCAGGTACATGAACGCACAGTGTTAGAGCACCTTATTTGTTCGCTCACGAATTCACTCAGAATCATTTTTCAGTCTGCGCATACTTCGGTCGGAGGCCACCTCATCCACCGCCACAATTAAATTCTCGACTTTAGGGCAACACTGCGGTGTGAAACACTGATTTCTGCCCATTAGGAGACTATAGGATGTATTAGCCGATCGATCGTAGATGTTTTAATGTCTAGTTTTATTTTACTAACAGTCTAACACATGATTACTTTACAGTCTGGACATAAAGTCTATTATTCCTGTTTGAGGTAATAATAACACCATGTTGTGGTGTCCTTTTGCGCAGGACTTGGAGCTGCTCCCGGACGGAGACCAGACGCTGATCGGAGACAGAGGAGCCACACTCAGCGGGGGACAGAAAGCTCGTGTCAACCTGGCGAGGTAGGCGGACAGGTCTAAATCAGACCTGTTTGTGAGGGAGGTTGTGAAGAAATGAGGATTAGATAAATAGTCCCACATGTATTCTTCATCAGTATTAAAAGGATGTAATTCTATGATAGAAGAATGTGGGACACATTTGCCCTTGGAGCTGTAGAGTCTGGATCTGCTGCTGAGAATGTACTGCCCCCATTACTAGTCCCAGTAATTATTATTATTATTCCTACTTTCAGTCTGACCATCATTAGTTCTGTTTGTATTGCTATTAGTGCCATAACTAATCATGCTTTTTTCCTCTCAATACTTTTAATCTTGCTGCCTTCATGAAACCTGCGCTGTCCCAAGTTCTCTTTCCTCCTCTTTTGTCCCCTGCCCTCTCTCTTTTTCTCTCTCTGTCTGTCTCTCTGCTCAAGCGCTGCTCTTGGGGGAAATGTCGGGTCTCTTTAGATAACATTATAAAGAGTATGGTCGAGACCTGCTCTATATGGAAAGTGCCTGGAGATAACGTCGGTGATGATTTGGCGCTATGTAACTCCAACGGAATTTGATACTGACATCAGTACAGATATTGATAAGACCCGTCAAACAACAGTTTACATTTCACATGTCATATGCAAGTAAGGAAAAACAAACGACGTTCCACGTGATTAGCGGAAGCTAACAAAGTCGCGTGTGTTTTCAGGGCTGTGTATCAGGAGGCAGACATCTACCTCCTGGATGATCCTTTAAGCGCTGTGGACGCTGAGGTCGGGAGACACCTCTTTGAACAGTGAGTGACTTTAGATTGAAACGACATGTTTGAGTTATGAACTGCAGTGCTCAGCACATGTGACCCATCCAGTTGGAGATTTATTAGATGAACCAAACGGGAAAATGCAGAGGTGTTTTGGTGAACATTCCACCCTGAAGAGCGCTTCAAAGCTGGAGCGGAAAGCCTCGGGTGTCAGATCACAGCGGGACAAAGTTCCCGTAAAAAGAGGAACGGAAACGTACGTGCATTGTTACCGTACGTGATGTTTTCAGCTGTAGTTTACCGAGCGATGGCTATCAGCAGCGGCCCATTAGTTAAGACTGTTGTTCTATCGCTTGGTAACAACATGCATGTCAAGTGAGAACAGACAAAGATTAAGGAACTAAGAACTAAGGCAGGAAGAGGTGCGGTGCCGCCAGTGTCAGACAGACAATTGAACTTGGCCCCACTTTTCCTCTTGGATAATACAGCCCCACAGACCGTTGCATAACTAGTGTAATAAGGCATTTGAAGGCACACAGAGTAAGTGCTTGGGAAAATGTGTTTTAATTTTTTGTTTTAATGTCTTTTTGTCTTTCATTGTAATTGGGAGATAAGTATTTACTTTGTTAGGGTGTGGACGAGTGCTGAACACTGACACCATCTTTACTGTATGTGCGTGTATCAGGTGTATCTGTGGCCTGCTGAGAAACAAGCCCCGTATCCTGGTCACACACCAGCTGCAGTACCTGAAAGCGGCCAGTGAGATTCTGGTCCTGAAGGAGGTTGGTGCACATGCACGGTCGGCTCACTACGACATACCCATATTTCACTGTAAAGGAAATCTTTTGCGTGTAAAGTAGTTACGCTCTCACAAAACACATGCAACTTGTGAATCTGGACACATTTGTTAGTTTTTGTCTGCACGCAGACAGTTTGACACGTTCAAGTTTGTAACTGATGCAGTCGAGCAGGAAGCTTTACAAGGCAATTTGGCGGCACCGGCGATACCGACAAACGTCCACAAGGCTCCCAAGTGTACGAACAAGCAAAAGGGACAGAGGACGTTTGCGCTCCCCAGAACGTCCATCCTAAATCTTCAAATCAAATGGGAAATTTGCCATGACCTGTTAATGGACTTTACTGAAGTGGTCTGTGAGCTGTCCTCTAGCACCACCCTCAGGTCAAACTGTCACTTTGCACACAAGAGATCACATCATATAAGCAGGGGTTGTATTTATTTGAATTTAAGCAACTCTGTGGTTTGCAGCGTAGAAAAAGTGCATGTATTAGGACTTTTCATTGTTAGTGTTTCCAGATGTCAGCGCCAGTATCTCTGTGTAAGGACTCGTCTTAAGCTTGAAAGTTTATGTAGACATGAGCACAGGTGTGCATTGTGTTCTAACTGTGTGTGTGCGTGCACTCAGGGTCACATGGTGGCAAAGGGAACGTACACAGAGCTGCAGCAGTCTGGACTGGACTTCACCTCCCTGCTGAATAAGGAGGAGGAGGAGCAGCAGCAGCAACCACAGCAGCAGCCTCCTCAAGACATCCCCGCCAGGAACAGAACTCTGTCTCAGAACTCGGTGCTCTCTCAGACATCCTCCGTGCACTCGGTCAAAGACGGAGACCACTTACCAGTCAGTGCATTGTCTGTCTTCTCTGATCTTTTAGACTCAGATCTTGTCAGTCTGTCTGAAATATTGTTCTTAATTGTGCGCTCACGATGCTCGTCCGGTCGCGTTAATCCACATTTCCCTGTCAGCCAGAGCCGGTGCAGACGTTGGTGGAGGAGAGTCGAGCTCAGGGAACCATTGGTGCGCGTTTGTACATCAAATATCTGAGAGCGGGAGCCAACGTTGTGACTCTGCTCTCTGTCATACTGGTCAACATTTTGGCTCAGGTAGGAAGAGTCGAAATCATTTCACATCGCTCTCATTAGACTTTGTAAGGGTTTGGTCAGGGTGAAAGTTTGGTCACAGCAATGGCATTGGAAGCGTAAATCTTAAAAAGCAATTGTGTATATGGTACATCTTACAGTGTCACTGCCCCAAAATTTTGCCCATGTTTTTCATCTTCCAGGTCGCGTACATCATGCAGGACTGGTGGCTAGCCTACTGGTCAGTAAAAAGACTATCGAAGAGAAGGAATGTCCTCCGTGTCATATTTTTTTTCACCTCACAAGTCCTTTTTCACTCGATTCTAACCGTGCACCATTTTGACGTGTCAGGGCCGACGAGCAAGAGAAGCTAACCGCCAACGGCACCGTCGTCCAGAACGGACAGAACGTCACTCAGGAGCTGGATAGGGATTTTTACCTGGGTGTTTACGGAGGTAATGTGTAAACACGCGATTTTATGTACCGCGGGATTCTTCGGCGAGGTAAACGATAACATGCTTCTGCTGTTTTTACAGGTTTGACTGTGGCCACCATCATATTTGGCTTCATGAGGAACCTGGTCCTGTTTAACGTGCTGGTGAGGTGCGCGCAGTCTCTGCACAACCGCATGTTTGACGCCATTCTCAGAACGCCGGTGCGCTTCTTTGACATCAATCCTATCGGTGAGCAAGAGGCATCAACGCTTTTAGCAAAGCGGTACAAACGGACACCGGTGTCATTCATCTGTTCGTTGTTGATCGAGCATTAGCAAACACGTGACACGACCAAGGAAGATTGTTATGGGACAAATATTAGTCACTGTGGTCCAAGGCTGTCCGCAGATGGCAAAAAGCGTACTAGGGGTCAAGTCTAGTTTTTGATATTTGTCTCCTTGATTTGTCTCCTGTGTCGCTTCAGGAAGAGTATTGAACAGGTTTTCAAAAGACATCGGCCAGCTGGACTCTAACATGCCGTGGACCTTTGTGGACTTTGTTCAGGTGAGGACGCATCTCCTAGTTACGGCGCAGGGCGGCTCGTTCAATTTACGCAATCCAGACGGTTTGAGGTAGATGCGCGACCCTCGTCTTTCTTTCTCGGAACAGGTGTTCCTGCAGATTCTCGGGGTGGTCGCCGTGGCGGCGTCGGTGATCCCCTGGATCCTCATTCCCGTGCTGCCCCTCCTCCTCGTGTTCATCTACCTCCGTCGCTACTTCCTGCAGACCTCCAGAGACATCAAACGACTCGAGTCCACCAGTGAGTGCACGGCTCTCTCCACGGCGCAAAGGCGGCACGCAACAAAGCTCTGTGGCGTGTACAGAACGTAGGGCGACCGCTCGTCCCGTTCTTTCATTTCCACGTTAAAAGCCACGGCCGACGGGCTCCGTACTACCCTCTATGAGTATTTGTTATAATAACTGCCCCTCTCTAACATTGGTTTGTTTCCCTTCCCGCAGCCCGGAGTCCGGTCTTCTCCCACCTGTCATCGTCCCTCCAGGGTCTGTGGACGATCCGAGCCTTCGGAGCCGAGGAGAGGTTCCAGAAAGCCTTCGACGCCCATCAGGACCTGCACTCGGGTTCTCTTTTAGCTTCCCTATTCATCAATAAGAAGCTGTCATGAGCCGCGTCACTCCAGCGTCACTAACATATTTTCCTCATCCCGAACAGAGGCCTGGTTCCTGTTCCTGACCACCTCTCGCTGGTTCGCCGTCCGTCTCGACGGCATCTGCGCGATCTTTGTCACCGTCACCACGTTTGGCTGCCTGCTGCTGAGAGAACGTGAGGACAAGTTTTAATCTTTTAGTGTTACACTTTGGCTATGTGCCGTTGTACATGGTCAAATATAAAACGTGAATGATGCGTAGCCGGTTTCTGTGGGATATGGGAAGAGACTGAATGCTGATGATTACTGACAAAAAGGAAAGCGAAAAGCAAATCTATTATTCTGCCTTTTCTCTTAGAGCTGGATGCCGGCTCTGTGGGGTTGGCTCTGACCTATTCTGTCACACTGATGGGCATGTTCCAGTGGGGCGTCAGGCAGAGCGCGGAGGTGGAGAACATGGTAAGATGTTCATTCTGTCTTTAAAGATTTTTTGTAACAATATGTACTTCAGGCTGATACTAGGAGGAAATGTGGGATTCATTTAGGCGAACGGGTCGTCGCTTACGTGACGCAGTTGTGCGTAGTCACAAGCGCGTGTCCGTTCTCTGCTGTCTTCAGATGACGTCGGTGGAGAGAGTAGTGGAGTACACCGAACTGGAGAGCGAAGCGCCCTGGGAAACCCAGAAGCGCCCTCCTCCCGAGTGGCCGAGCAAAGGCCTAGTGACCTTTGACGGGGTCAACTTTTCTTACAGCGGAGACGGACCGCTGGTGCTGCACGACTTGAAAGCAACGTTCATGCCCAAAGAGAAGGTGAGTCACCTTTGCCTTTGAGCGCACGGCGTCGGGCGGAGTCGAATCAAAGCGTAACCCGACGTTCTTACTTCTGTCACGTCAGGTCGGTATCGTGGGGAGAACGGGCGCCGGGAAAAGCTCCCTGGTTTCGGCTCTGTTCCGCCTGGCGGAGCCTCGGGGAAAGATCTACATCGACGGCGTTCTGACCTCCGAGCTGGGCCTCCACGACCTGCGCCAGAGGATGTCCATCATTCCTCAGGTAAAGACAAAAAGTACTTGACCGCCCGCGTAACTTTAAGCGTACGCTTACGAGCTCGTCACGACGCCCCTCGGCGTCTGGCGAACAAACCGCGCCTTGCGTTTTTCACAGTAGGTACGTCTGAGTGTCCCTTTTGCAGTCGGTTTGGGCGGCGTCCAGAAAATTCCAAGCGAAACAAATGTTACCATAGGAACTCTGTCTCGTACATGTGCGGTTGATATCTGAATCTCCCGCTCTTGCAGGACCCGGTGCTGTTTACGGGCTCCATGAGGAAGAACCTGGACCCTTTTAAGCAACACACAGATGAGGAACTGTGGAACGTTCTGCACGAGGTCAGTACCGAGACGCACCGCACGTATATCCTTGTCCTGCTAACGAAAAGCTGAGATGAGTTGCGGAGAGCACGTGGAATCTCCGGGCTCCCGCCGCACCTGTCGTGACACGGAGTGGGATATATTTCCTGAGACGGGGCGAAGGTGCACCGTTACGATAGTGGGACTTTGTACATTCTTGACAATTTCCCGTTGGCCCGCAGGTGCAGCTGAAGTCCGTGGTGGAGGAGCTACCCGGCAAGTTGGAGACGGTTCTCGCCGAGTCGGGCTCCAACTTTAGCGTGGGCCAGAGACAGCTGGTGTGTCTGGCCAGGGCCATCCTGAGGAAGAACCGCATCCTGGTCATCGACGAGGCCACGGCCAACGTGGACCCCAGGTACGCCCCACCCCCCCACCCCCCGTCTGCGGCCGGAAGAGGCCCAGAAGGTTGAAAATCAAAGGCTTGAATGTGCTTGTACCCGAGGGTAAGGTTTTGTGCGTTTGCGGGCGTGGTTTCCGCAGGACGGACGAACTGATCCAGAGGACCATCCGGGAAAAGTTCCGAGAGTGCACCGTGCTCACCATCGCTCATCGGCTCAACACCATCGTAGACAGCGACCGCATACTGGTGAGTGTTTTGTTGTGGTTTGTTCACTATCGACCCCTCCAGCCGCAGGCGACCGTGGCTGTGTGACCCGCAGGGTTTTTGCAATTTGAGTGATGATCATGAATTGGAAAGCTTCGGCGTCTCTAATGTATGTCTCTAATGTATGCACGTGCGGTGCATACGGATGTAAGGAAAAAAACGTCTCGCGAGCGGAGCCATAATCACACTTTGGATTGTGTCTCCAGGTTCTAGATGCAGGGAAAATCCACGCCTACGACGAGCCGCACGCCCTGCTTCAAGATCCCGACGGCATCTTTTATAAAATGGTGCAGCAGACGGGCAAACAGGAGGCGGTGGCCCTAGCGGAGGCCGCTAAACGGGTGAGTTTGATTAGCATATTAACCACTAAATAATCCGTCATACTTGTATGCAAGTTTCTGCTCAGACTCTGAGCGAAACAGACACTTACCGACGATGCGTTTCCAGGCGTACGAGAACGGAAGCCGGCCCAAGCTCTCGAACGGACACGCGGACCTGGTTATCTTTGAGACGGCTCTGTGAGAGCGTGGAGCTTCGGAGTTGTCGCGAAAGCCGAGCCGGCCCGTAAGAGGCGAGAGACACTATTTATTTTGTACGCTTTATATTTATCGCACTTAAAGAGTGTGCTGCCGAGCGTAGCGATGCCTCAGAAACACGGCTGCCTCGTCCTTTTAAAGCTAAAAGTGCCTTACGCGAGGTCGCGTGGCTGCCCGAACGTGGTCATGTTTAAAATGTCCCGAGACTGTGTATCAGGGGGCGAACAAATGTAACAATGGACCAAGCAACCGACTGAAAGCTGTAAATCCAAATGCATTTTGTATGTTGTTGCTGTTTTGCCCAAATAAAATAAAAAGTGAAAGGAAAAAAAAACAAGTCATCCTTTTGAGAGCGTAATGTGCAGAATGTAAGGCAAGTGAAAGAAATCCAAAAGGTACGAAATCACAGAGGAAATAAAAGAGGTGAGTGACACTGGGGGTCCGTGTCAAAGAGAAGAATCAACTACAAAAGTAATGAATGTTGTCAATCAATATTTTGTCAGTCTTGGTTTTAGCTGCAAAGGTGAAGTATTGTCAAGGGTTGACATATTTGAAGGGACAGGGCCTTTGTTGCTAGACAGACTAGCTTTCCGTTTGCATGCGTAACTCATGAAGTCTTGTTGTTAACTGCACTTTCTCCCTGTGCTGTAGTTTTCCTCTTTCTCTGCTCTCTTTTCTTCCGCTGTCGCTCTCTGCAGGTACATCTGCTCTCGGAGCTGCGGAGTCCGGGTCGGCGGCTGCGAGCGTGTGAGTGTTCCCAGAAGACTTTGCAAATATCTGCTCACCTTTTGGACAGAGTAAGCAGAAAGATAATGACTTTGTAGCGTGTCACTGCAAAAGCTCCTGTTCTGTTGTTTGGTCCTAAGTCAACGGTGACAGAGAACGAAAGGTTTGAGTGGAATGTACAAATTGATGAGAGAAGAGATGTCGGACAAACTTGCAGGGATCTTTGTTGTTGTTTTTGAGCACATGTGACACAGTAACCCTTTAATGCATAAAGCCATGGAGTCCAGTCCAGAGTGTCTGCCACGACTTTGGGGTCCTCTGGGTTACATCAGAATATGCACAGTTCCAAGGTTATGTAATCCTTTTGTTGTGAAAAAGCTCCACACCTTTGACCTTTAGATCATTAGCTGAACACAGCTAAACCACCGCTCAGCCCAGCAAAAGGCAGCCCACCTAAAGGAAAGAAAAGAAAACAGTATCCATGCGTTTTTATTCTTGGTTCATGGTCAAATCCTTAATAACTAAACCATAACTAACTAAATATAACTAATAATAATAATAATGTCAACCTATAAGAAATGTATCAGTAATGTCCAGGCCCATACAGCTGGCAATAAGAAGTAACACACGCACGTGTGTAAACGTGAGATGATATTAACTGAATTGTGTTGGGCAGGTTGACTTTTTTTTTACAAGGTTGACTTTTTTTTTTTCTTGACCCCTCCTGTTAATTGTCTTTTACTGTATTTGATATGTTTGCCTTAAGTGTTTTGCATACACATTTTCCATTGAAGACTG
>JBBMJY010000017.1:9248389-9304141 GCA_037833715.1 Toxotes lorentzi | reverse complement strand
TCTCATTATTTCTCTTCATTTATTTACAAAGAATGTACTGCATTTGAACTTGACTAATCCTAATATTAACCCACTCATTCAGGTGGATAAATCATGCAGCAGAGCTTTAATTCGTTGAAAGATTGTGATATTGCTTCAAGAGGCTTTAGTGGGATATGACCAGAGTTCAAAAGGGAAAAAAATCATTAAAACGGGAAAAGAAAATGAGAAAAGAAAGCTTAAAAAAAGTTTGGCAATACTTCAGCTGTCACAGTTTGGGCTAGAAGCAATGAAACAAGACACACAAAAACACAATATTATCATTTTTTAAAAATAAAAAGTGCAAAAGGCTATTATCCATTTGGGACGATTAAGAATTCCAGTTTAAAAACTTGGATGGCTAAGATTTTTCTACACCCACATCAAGTTAAGCAGATTCACTAATCATACTGTACAGAAGTTCTTCAAAGTGCAAATATTATGAATTGGCATCAGCTTGTATATACATTTCATTTTCTGGATGACACAATTAATCAAATAGCAGGATTTTTTTTTTTCTTTGTCCAGTCAGGCTCCATTTTCGTGGCGCACACTACTCATGCTCCATTCACACTGGACAGTATCCCCTGACCTCACCGCTATTACACACGCATACACACACGCGTCACAGAAATGGCAACATCTGCTTATATTGTTCTCAGTTTGTCGCACACTAAAGACATCTTGTCCACACAAAAACCACCTTCCCCACAGGCGCTATGTCACATCACCAAAAGCTTCTCACTCCATGAAAGAAAAGAAAAAAGGAAGAAACTTCAAATCTAATCTTATCATAAAAGCCAAACACCCAGAGCGAGATCCGTGTGCTGGTTTTCTCTAAATCATGCACGACATGCAGAACCAGTCACGTCCAAATTGGTTTTATTGCATTTTCCTCCGATGGACCGGTAATTGAAATAACTTCATGTACTTGATCAGTCAGCACCTCTGCTTTAATAACCGCTTCACTCTGAAACAAACCTCAGCTCATGATTGGATCTCCATCTCTGATGACTCAACTGCTCATCTACATCTATTCCATGATCACAGGACTTTACATCCACAAGTATATTATTGTAGGTCATTACAAATAACTACATTGCATAAGACTCCTCAGAGCGTTTACTCAAAGCATGGTACCTTAACAGTTTCTGCACTGCACAGATGCAAAATGTTTATTCCTCTTCCGTGACGGCACAGTGGGAGGCGCGTACGTCGTCCTCCTGCCTTTGGGCTGCTTTCCGCTGATCTGCCAGGAGCCGTCTGTGCAGCCTAAAAACACTGACTCGTCTCAAGAGCTTTCACTGCTTAGCTGTGCTCCTCGGTAGCTTACAGATACTGTTTTGCCAGACGTACTTGGCAATCAGTGTGGAGAGGAAAAAGCAGGCAAAAAAGGAGACTGGTGCTTCAGAACAGATGATACGGTTTTGGTTTTGGTAGTCAGGCCGGCATTTTGGAAACATTCTTTTCATTTGTCTTTGATTCAAACAGAGAGAGTGCCGACCAGGACAACAAGTAGCACTACTTTTCTAAAAATATGAGGGGAAAAAGAAATGCTACTGCTACTGCTTAGGCATAGGTCAGGTCAGCTAGACAGTTATCCTCTTTCAGCAAGTTCATCCAAAGGTTAGGACTTCATTAAACTGTTGAAATTGGACTTTAAAAGAGCACATGTCAAGCTGTTTCCTACTCTGTGTTAGATTTTGAGCCATTGATGAATGTCACTGCTTTTCCTCATGCACGCTTGACTGCCCTTAAGATCGAAATTTACCATTTTACTTTTGGGTTTTGACTTTGCTGTTCGTCATTTCCTGGGGTAGAGAGGCTGACGTGTTAGTAGGATGCACGCTTTTAAACCGTCAGCTACAGCGGACTGAATTTGGTGGAGCCGTACGTGTTCATGAGGGCGTTACAAAAATGCAGCATTGCGTTTACAAGTAAGACTCAAAACACCCTCAGACTAATCACTGTGGAATGGTAAACTTAGTACTTCAAACTGCTGAAGATGTATAATAATGTGCACAACTCTTTACTGCAGCAGGTGAATTCCTTACTTCATCTTAGTCACAAAAGTTGGAGGGGGAAATCTGGATATCAAAGGCTCAGAACAGGTTTCCGCCTCCTACACGTTTTCTATTTTAAAATTGCAAATGTCACTTTACAGACACTAAAGTTCTCTCATTCAATTATAAACTGAAAACACTGCTGTCACCGTGCCACTCACAACTATCACAATTACTTGTGTTTCCGACATTTAAGACATTATTTCACTGAAACTGTGATTGCGTCTGCATCCAGGTAACTCCAAAATCTGACCTAAAATAACATCTGTCTTTATACTGGGTGGCATCTAAAGTCCTGTTTGTCAACGGCTCTTCAGAGATGTGACGCGCACGTTGGCTCGGTGTTTCACGCAGCTGTATTAAAACCTTTGAATCAAAGCAAAATGAAAAACAAAACCAGAGCCAGAGAAGAGACGTTATCACGAAAAGATGTATATTTTCAGAGTGAGTCCTGTTATGCTTTTAATGAGAAGGGTAACGCTTTCTCCCTACTTTCTTTCCTTTGTTCCTTCCCCGCCTCCTCTCTTCACTGCAAGGCTCCTCGGTCAGGTCATTCGAGGGGGAGGGAAGGAACTTCACATTGAAGAGGAACGGTGATGCTGTGGATACCTGTGGCAGATTACATCAAATCGTTAGGCTGAGCTGCGATACAGTGATATGTTTTCCTTCTCAATTTCCTAAAAAATTTTTACTCTACCTTTAGTAGAGGAAGAAGAGGCGTGTTCTATGAGAGGTGGCCATGTTCTCTGACATGTTGCGAACTTTTAGATAGTTAACAAAACCTCTGAAGAACAGCAGCAGGCCTGTGGAGGAGCGATAATCATTTACTCACTTCACAACACAAACTTCATCTTAAGTGAAGGTTTAAGAAATTAGATTATTAAAAAAAAGCCTCTGTACCAATGGACAAGATACTCACCAAGTAGCAGGAAGATCCACCAGAGCCAGTACTGTCCATTGAAGTAGCCAGTGAAGTACTCAGAGAACTGAACCCAGAAAAAGACGTTTGTCATTGAAACTTCTACTCAGGTTTCATATGCTGTAACAATGCAAATGTAAGATGGTCGGCCTTTTTCTGACATCAAAGCCAAAGTACGCTTTAAAAAGTGCTTAACTTTTATGAGGTGAAAAATGAAATACCTCCCTTAAAGTGAAACATAGATCCGTCGTACAGTGAGCGTCTGTCAGACTGCCCTCTGGGCCCCCACCTTTTTCAAACATTATGACCAGTTATAAACATAAAGTGCTGGGTACATAAAAATACATACCCTGACGATGAGAATCCACTTGATGAGGGACAGGCCGAAGCCACAGATGGCTCCGTAGCGTCCCGCGATGGTGTTGGTCAAACAGAAGGACAAGCAGAATCCAATCCAGTTGAAGAGGAAGGCCACTAGAGGACAAACAGAGAGACATTTGGTCATTTCCCTTTACAATAATAATAACACACAATCAAAAAAAATAGAAACAATTACCTCAGCATCACTTATTTCATTATTCATTATTCAACAGATTTGAATGTAGACATTTTTACATTAATTAACTTGATACTAGAGCACAGGGTCACGTGCTGACAGATTCCAAAATGATCCATCACTCCTGGCCTGTGCTCACTGACTTCCTTACAATATAAAATTAAAATCTGACATGCGAGAAAACTATGATGTGCATTGTTCCTGAGTGCATCGTCACCTTGGTAAAACAAACACTTAATGCAAACCTCTCATGTTTTGACACATGTGTTCAAAATGGTAACATGAGACAGACTTACTGAAGAAGGCCAGCATGAAGATTCCATCGTTCCCAACTCGCAGCTGATCGGCGTCGCTGAAATCGTCTCTGGGGGGGAATTCGTCATCCTGATGTGCATACGCACGGCAGATAAACATACACGGTTGGTAACAAAAAAAAAAAAATCAACGACACATCTTTTACACAAAGCCAACAAATGACTTGCACAACCTGTTTGGTCTCCCTCACCCTCAGACCTATTTCATTCATGGGCCCTTACCACTTAGCATCTTAATGCTCAGTCATTTCTAAAAATGACTCATAACGCTGACACCGTGTGCAGCGCACAACAACGGCTGTCGAGGAACTTGACATTCAAAAAGCCAGTCGATAATTATATGTAGATTCATACACCTGAGACGTTTGGTGTGGAATCTGATCAAAAAAAGAGAAAAACAATCCCAGACAGATTGACATATCAGATGACATACTAAAAAAAATATTTGACAAGAAAGAACAAAAAAAATGTGCTTTGTTCTTACGTGTCATGAAGGTGGGGGGAGTTTAGAACATTAAACACTGTCTTTTGCGCCACACTTTGAGGTAAACGCCCCTCATGATGGGAACAAAATAATAATGAGAGGAGATTTTGGATTCATAACAAAGAGAGACCATGTGTATGAGTGTGTCTCCTCACCCTCGGCATCACCTCCACAGTGGAGGCAGCCATGGCGGCGGCTTTGGCCTTCTCAGCTTCGTCGTATGTGGGCAGTGAGGTGGCGACGCTGTATGGCGGAGGAACTGGGAAGTCACCTCGGAAACTGGTCTCTATGGGAGGGACGG
Source organism: Toxotes lorentzi (assembly GCA_037833715.1). NCBI lineage: Eukaryota > Metazoa > Chordata > Actinopteri > Toxotidae > Toxotes > Toxotes lorentzi. The sequence goes on along the minus strand of JBBMJY010000017.1, from coordinate 9,299,486 downwards.
AGAGGGAACGAGATTCACTTGCAAAGGAAAGAAAGAAAGCAGCCTTCTGTGTCTCGCTAAGTAGCTGCCAATTGTGTCATGGAAATCTAAAGTGACTCATGGCTTAAGTCGCTCCAGGGGCTGCCACAAAAATGCAAAGAGATGTAATCCTGTTGCTGCTGTAGGATGCATGCATCCATACTTTGGAGGCAGAAAGTCGCAGCTGAGAAAATGTACATTTAAATGAACTATTGGGCTGTGACAAAATGGACAGTGATCCTGTGAATGATCTGATCTAAAAAGATTCCTTTTATATGTACCGGGTGTGGCAGCAGTTGCACCCAGGTCAATGGATGCGTATGGAGGCGGAGGTGCCTCCGCTTCCCCCTGAGGCCTCGATCCCGACGCCTCCCCCGCTGATGAGGTGGCGGCTGCGGCGGCCGGGCCGTCCCGGGTCTGGCTCTGATCCTGGCTGGACGTACCGGCCTGGGCCGTGGCGGAAGTGCACGGCTGCTGTTCGCTGGCTGAGGCCTCCGAGGAGTCATCCTCGTTGTGCAACTGTTGGGGCACAAGCACGTCAGCTGATTAATAGCCCAAAACTGTGGCTGCACGAGGGTATGCTCGCCCTGCTCCAAATTTAAATTTAAACTGGCATCAGTTTTATACATTGCTTTTTAAAGTTGAGAGCAGCGTGGAAATATGAAGAAAACCATGAAATACACACCCCACTTTCTGTGAGCTCACACATCAGATTGTGTAACAACAAGAGCTGCCACTTGACTAATAAAACACCCAGAGCAGAAGAGGAAAGCAGCAGCATTCATTTGCTGCAATTCTGGGGACTATTTCGCTTGTTACAGAAGCAACATCAGGTAGTTACGTAACAAAATGAGCTTTGTGCCGTCTGTTTTTGTTTATCAACCTTTTTGATTTGTTTGGCAACTTTATTTCTATTGACATCCGAGCCAGTGAGTGAGCTGACCGGAGCAATCCCATGTTTGTACAGGAACAACTTTCGGTGACACGCAGTGAAGTTTATTCGCAATTTTGCACAGGTACAATGTCACAAAAGAGCATCTCAGATAGTGTCTTTATATCTTCAGCTGATAATTTAGCCAGTGCTATAATGTGTAGGTAAACACAATCACAATGCTAATCAGTCAGCTGATGATGACATCAGTCTTTGATCATTAGCCAGCTTCTATTCAATGACTAATCAAAAGCCAATGGATAAAGGTCTGTTCATTCATGTTTACTTTGTATTTGAATATGCATTTAAAGTTACACTGCTCAAGATTATCAGAAAATCCAAGCCCATTTTTAAGACTATTTAAGGTCAGAACTTTTCTGCAATAGTCACGTACAATCGGTAATTACCTCATGCATGACGGATCCAGAGCAATTTTATCAAACAGATAACACACTCACTGTTTCTTATTCATCTAACAGCCACGTCAGAGCTGTATTAAGACTCATTTACTGCTGCTGCTTCACATTATAAATGTTCAATGAGCAAAGTACTAGGTTTTCTTTTGTTGCAAAGTAGTAACAACTTTCACTATTACTTCTAATTATGTGCTGACATAACATAACTGGTGGTGTGTGTCTGCTGTCCGGGATAAGAGCAGTACCATTTGCCCTCAACGCTATGCGCACGGAGATGATCAGAGACTGTTGACACTGGTATGTCAACAGTCTCTGGAAAAGTCCTCGCTACAGCTGAGAGAGTCATTTACAGACTTAAGTACATAAATTTTCGTCGGACCGCAGGTCCAAATGCTTTCTGGAATTTCAGAGGGGGGAGGAGAGCATGATGCTTACAGAACGGCTGGCATTACGGAGCGATCCTGTCTCACCTCCTCTGTGCCTTATCGTCATGCCCTTGAGAAAGTTAACTTCAGGCTATCAAAACAATTTGTTGTGTAGTCTTGTGCTCCAGAATGACAATAAAGCTGATACTGACGACATATCACTTTCTGGTTTCATCCTTGCTCAAAAATAGACAACACTTGCAAGGTTGGTATGCTGGTACATTCCTACGTAACCCAGCGTTAACAGATAACAATGACCTTCTTCACAAACTTCTGATGGACACACAAGCAGAGGCATCGATGATACAAAAACATTCATCATAGACAGCCTTCATAAACATCTGCAGCACCTCAACTCTTCAGCAAGACTACTGTTTGCTGATTTCTCCTCAGCATTCAACACCCTGCAGCCCCACATCCTGGCCACTAAACTTTCTTCCCACCTCGACTAGCAAAACCCAGAGTAGGAGGGCCACCTTCATCCCCAAAGCAGGATAGCTTTGGGGATGAACGTGGCCCTCCACCATGACAATCCCCCCACTCTCTCTCTCTCGCTGTATCTTCACACCTCCCCACCTACCCCCCTATTATTTATTATCCATACTACCTCTGCAATAACATGTAAATATATAATCCCTGTAATTCCAGTTTACATTTACCCTGTCTGCACTTTCTCCACCTTGCTTTTGTAAATATTGTGTATATATATTGCTTTTCTCTATTTCTTTTTCTTTTTTAAGTGTCTTGTTTTCCACCTCATGATGCTCAATGTGCCTTAAATTGCCCCCCGGGCACAATAAATAAAGTTCTGAATCCCCTGATAAAAACCAAAACCCAGCTGTGTCTAAACAATGTGGTTGCATAAGTTCAACTTGTGTTCATGCCCACAAAAGAAATTTCTAAGAAAAGTCAAAAGTGGTTGAGAGTTTGTGTTGGTATGCCAAACATCGAGACCCTTCGGCTGTGAACGCTGTTGTCACTGAGTTTGCAGTTTACAAGATAAGGACTGCATCTGAAAAACGTTTTGTGGTGGCGCCTAATGCCAGAACCCATTTTGGTTTTGGTTTTATACTTCCTTTGGTTTTCACTACAAGTAGGTTGAAACCTATATTTTTCAACTTTTGCTTATCGGCAATTTCGCATTAATGAGGGAAATTCGTCATTTTCACACATTTTCCATGAAGTCATGGCACTTTTCTTGCAGATACAAACAGGGGAAACACCCTGTACAATAACATCTGACTAATAACAAAAGAGCTCAATTAACTACTGGACCTTTTTGAAAGGCATATATTCATCATTAAAAGGAAACTTGTTCATCACCCTGCAGAGAATCTTCTCAAAGATTCTTGAGAATTCAAACCACCCCGTAAAGATCCACTGGGGCAGGGTCGACAAACGAGGCAGAGAGTGAATGGCTGCCTGACGACTGGCTCCGAATCAAGGACAAAGCGTAACGCACCCCCGCGCACAGGGGATTACATAAGATCTTAACAACGTAGCCAAAAGCCTCCTTGTGTGTCCAAATATACCCAAAACTCATGCAGGCCTCCTCAGAGCAGCGGTGCCCCCCCCCCCCCGAAATCTCACTATTATTAAGAAATGAAACAGAGATTGAGGGCTAAACGTGTGGGAGTAATGACATGAAGATGGAGCTGTCTGCACGTCACATCTGATAACTTTTATCAGTTTGCCCTGTACGTGTTGAACTGTACAGTCCTTGACAATCCACTATCCAGAGTCATTAAAGCACACTGTATTAACCCTTATTTCTTTGAAAAACTAAATTATTGTTTAAATCTCTGCTTTGTTCGAGGTTGAAAAGTTAGAACGCAACAGAGATTTACTTTGGCTCGTTACGAATCCTGTGGGATTAACGCTCACATACCCAGAACCGCAGGCATCCGGGCACAAAGGGGACTTTATCCCAAAGCGCTCATAACTCTTTCCTAAATTTCTCAGCTGCTGTTGTAACTTTATGGGCCTGGTAATACTTAAAAGAAATAACCTCCATATGTTTAAGCCTTTTAACCCAAATATTCACCCCTTTACATGATGGCCTTTTTTTTTTTTTTAATCTGCACTGTTTTACCTAGGACTGAGAACACACATTTTTACTGCAACCGACTTTATGCTCCTTAAGAATTTTCTCTTTGGAAAGTTCACTATTACATTTATTAGTTCATTAATTAATACTGACAGACCCATCATAGGACTCTTATTGCTCTTTTGGACTTGAACACTTCACCGGGTTGTCAAGTAATCTTGCAAGTTATAATAACATCCTCAGTGACTGAACAATGTCCCTTTAAGCCACATTAGACATGAGACTGAAATAAATCCCCCTGCTATAACACTAACACACAGCTAAGCTTGTTAGCACTTCAGTTAGCCGTGTATCAACAGCCGTATAACTGACCATAGGTTGTATAATTACCAGTTAAATACTCCTAAGACATGGTTATGAAGTGGGTAACGCAGTTTATTCGGCTATTAACTTCCAAGGCCTACGGGACTGATCTCGGCTAACGTTAGCCTAGCCGATGCGGAAGTGTCTGACGAAAAGCTAGCTGTCAAAACATAACAACTCCTGGAAAGACTAAAGCCAAAATACCGCAGAACTAACCACCCAGAGGCCAGTTAACCGCTTTTGCTTTCGAGTCTGCCTAACATAACTCATTCTTTGAATGATCATTGTGTCTTTAAAACGTTTTACATTCAGCAAGGCCTTGTTTCCTGCATCGGGCAGGCCGAGCTATCAAACGGTGTTTTCATCTCCCGTGAGCACACTCACCACTTGGTATCGGCTTGCTGGGTCCATCCCGATCGAGATTCAGCTGGCAAAAGAGCCAGCCGAGAAAACCGGCGGAAAGTCTAACCTGTGTTCACTCCGACCTCTGTGTTACGGACAGGAGCTACCCCTTTCAAAAACAACGCTGATTAACAGGACACAAGCCGATGAAAGAAATGGCTGCAATCTACAGAGCAACGGCTTAGAAAACCACTGTTGTTGGTGAGAGGTTGACCAACACAGTCAATCTCAAAGCTCAATCCAATAGTTCCTGTCGGCTGTTTCAAAATATAAAAAATATATACAAACTAAATGCGTCAAACTTGCATTTTGACTAACACAAACACCATATTACAGATAAAAGTAAACTCTTGAAATACAGGAGCCTCACCGTTAATATTAATAAGATTATACATATTATTATTATTATTATATATCTGGAATATTACATAGGTGATAAGGTATTATCATTAAATTATGTATGTCTATTTAACGTCTTCATATTTACATAGATAATCTTCATTATTATTTTATCACGCTAAAACATTTGGCACTCGGTGTGTTTTATTTTGAAGGCGGGAACGCATTCATTTCCGATTTCAGTCTGACTCGCGTTAACTTGATGGTAGGGCTTGAACACGGATTTCCACGGATTGCGGAAGCGTGATGACGCAAAGACACACAAAGGGCAAACAACCGAAACCAGTAGGTGGAGCCAAAGCCAAGTTGTTTCACCAAATCAGCTGCAGCAACTCTCCATGACGCTTCAAATCATAGAAACAGACATGCATGGCCCTGTTTTTCCAAAGATGCTTGGGTCGCATCTCACAAAAGTGTAAATAACTTTTTTTTTTTACAAAGTCCTCCTTTTTCATTAAATGTTAATTACTGAAAGGTGACAGTACAAATAGGAAGTGTATTGCCTTGAGCATGACTTCCAGCTTATGGCCGTAGCTGATGTTGGAATACATCTGGCCTTCAGTGAAAGACACGTGACCCTTGCACACATCTCTTCACCCCATGCACTATATGACACACGCATTTCATACCTCTGACAGTATACATATTTAACAAAACAATCCCAAACCAAGGCCCACTAATTAGCTTATCCAGAGCTTTCAACAGGATCAAAAGGGCTTCATCAGGATTTACTCAACACTGATAACAAGTTCTATGAATAAACAGCTCCTGAGCTCTAATGTAAACAAGCTTGAATGTCTCAATGACAACCGAGCAAACTCCACACTCGCTGATGAAGCATATAGGAGCTAATAAGTGGAGCTTGAGTTGTTTTTTTGTTTGTTTGGTCGAGTCACTTCTGCATTTAAAATTGCTGCAAAACACGCTCTTGTTGTTTCATCAACTCTTTTCACAACATGTATGCACTTTTTATGCAACAACCTTTAGAAATCAAATCTACATATTACATCAGGGTTTGTAGGTTTCTATTGAAAGCGTTGTGAACTTTTGCACTCCAGATTTACAGGAAGTCTTTTTTTAAACCTTTGATACCTGAGATCATCTTACCAGAAACAATACAGAAAAGCCCCTTGGTGATACCACTTTCACTTATCAAGAGATCTGTTCCTTTGCACATGTAACACCCAGAGAAACAAGCGGGTCCTGAACCTCCCGAGCTCTTAAAAAACAGCTCTCTCCCACCTAGATAAATAAACCTCAGATAAATTATGTGGTCTTTGCTCTTAGCTGTCAACATACTGGGACATTGCACTTTTCAATACCTGGCCAACATTAACAGCTCACTGTCAAAAAGAAATAACACTGACCTATTTCACAGGATGCGCCTGGATAGTTGCCTGGGTGTGTATCTGTTTCTCTGTGCCAAAGATTTTGTCATTTCATAAAGATTTCTAACTTGTATAATGAAGCAGTCATGTTCTGAAGCGACAGGCTGACCCCTATCATGTTGAAAAAAGGCAATGAAAATAAACGGTAAAGTTCTTCTTTTCTCATCCAGCACTAATTGAATAAACAAAATGAACTTTCATCCATAATGATTGTGTATATATCAGCAGAGAGAGGTAGGTTTGTGTCTTTCTCAAGTTTACTCTGTCATGTGTTCTTGCCTCTGGGCTAATCCTGGATCAGCACTGCACTTCATCAGAGAATAATAGACTCTTGGTACCTTTATGAATACAAGTACTGGAGTTTCAAGGATAAAGGACAAAGCGGTTCAGAAACCACTACAGATTAACTTTGAAGGAATAGTTCAAGGCTCTCAGAAGCCTATCTGACCAGAAAGCATCTGTATTTTGCCTTTAGAATAACAGCCATGCAATGCATCAAGGACATACTGAAGGCAAATACTCTTGCTAATTGGACTTTTCAGCTGCAAAGCTGTCAGGTGCAGTGTCTCCCAAACATCATTTTTAACCCCACAAACTGGATCTACTGCATTTCTAACAAGATGCAAATTAATTGTCCCTCAAAACCTCCAGAAACATCTTGCAGGCGCTTTTGGAAAAAACTCCAGTGATGCTCTTTCGCTCCTATCTGCCCAGACCATCGCCTTAATACACTTAACTTCCCTTCAATTTGCTAAAAGCTGGCTAAAGCCACCCTACACAGAGTGAACAATGAATGCGTGGCGAGGTATTGATAAAAGGCTCTTCTTGAATTAAATATTAATCCCATTCGCTAAGAAGGGGATTACTGTAGTACATGTATCAGTTAAGCAGCTCATACTGAGAAGGAGAGGGAAGGGGAGGCTTGAAAATTGTGAAAACGACATGAGGTGTGATGCAAAAAAATAAAAAGTCCCTGCAATATCCTGCATCACTGCATCATAAAGTGTTTTGCCCTTTGCAAGGCAGTGGGCATTAGCTGCATTAAGGATTAATGTGTACCAGTGATATATGAGATCCCGCCTGCACCTTTCTACAGAGGCACACCTGCACAAGAATAACGAGGACTTGCAGTCATTTGCTCAGATGCTGTTACAACCCCATTTTCAGAGCCTATAATAGTACTTTAGACCATCCATCTCTGACACACACACCTGCAAGCAGACCTATGCACACACACACACACACACACACACACCTGCAAGCAGACCTATGCACACCCACTCACGCCCACGCACACACAATCACGATGCTGTTACTTGGCAACATCATTTCAAGGTAAATAGGTGCTATAAAAAGGTGTTATATAAAGAAACAGTTGGTGTCCCTGTCAGATGATGCAGCTTTTCAGCCCGGCAGACTCATTCTTATGCTGTGAAAGCTTAGCTATTTGACTGGAGGTGAGTGCTTTGTTAGACGCTGATGGAATCGGTGTATTACAGGAGAAGACATCTGTTAGTTTTGAACGCATACAAGCTGCATTTTAATTGCCTGGCTGCAGTGTGCTTTAGGTGAATGTACATTCTATGTGTGGAAACGTGGGGAAAATTGCATTTGAAGATAGGATCGAATGTATATCCAAATGTCTTATATACATTCTGACAAACAAGATCATAATTCACTCTGTAGAGCATAAACAGCTGTATGAAAATTATTGGGGTGTGGAGGGGGGGTTGAAAGAGAGTAAGACAAGGGGGAGAATCCAGTCCAAATGGTAGCTAGTAGGGCCGAGATGTGAAACACAAACTACACTGGATTTTTTTAGATAAAAGTGATTAACACCATATCCAACAACAGTCATTCCCACCTTTACAAAAGAAGAAAATAACAAACGTGTCCTATGCATTCGTGAGTCAGTAGAAATCATCAGTAGAAGAGATGAACAACATCATGACAAAATATCTTTTTTTTGATAGAAATTCATAGACACAAGCCTGTTTAAGTTAACTACTACTACTCCCAAGGTGCATATTAGCAAGAAAAATCCAATCCCTGAGTTTAAAATTTTTAGCTAATGGTGGCTAAAGTTAAAGATGTGATGTTGAGAACTATAACAACAAAACCTGCAGCCTAAATCAGCTCACTTAGTCCTACCTATGAGCATAAATATGCTCTAAATATATATAAATAAATCACTCTGGAACACAGACATGCGTCATGTTGCGTGGATGTGACTTTTAAACAAGATCTGAATCTAATTTTTAGCTGGCAAAACACAAAGCAACGCAACAGTAACTTCTGCACACAGTTGCACAAGCGCTGTGTGGTAGCATATAAACAAGTTACAAAATACATGGAGCAATGTAAGAGATGGCACACGTTACATACAACTATACACTGTCACTGCTAAAGGACCTGCTTGTTGTTCCTGTTGCATGTAACTGTATTGTAGTGTCTGTGTGTTCCTGACTGTATGTGTATGTGAGAAGTTTCCTGGAAAAAGATATGTAAAAATATAAAAGTACTGGTTTATACTGGTGTAGCCCTGGGTCTGTTGTACTACTCCACCATGAAGATCATAACAAATACTGTGCAAATCATGGGCAAGTAATAAAGACTATCAAATGAATCATCCCCCCCGTCCACATCTGCACACTGTGTATAAGGAACTCAGAAGTAATTAAAAACTTAAATAAGCAGAAACTCTGTCCATTAAATTGGCCCCTGTACAGTACAAACTACCAACATGAGGTATTTAAACGTGTAATTATGGCGTCTATGGCTCAATAAAATGTCTTTTATACATCCGTCGCTATGAGCTACAAGCAGCTGCTAATTAGCAAGAAATGTGAAAACGGAAAGCATTAATCACAGGAACACGCCTCTTTGTGTCTGCAGATGAGTGTGTGGGCATGTGAGCGTTGGGGGGGGTGGGGGGCAGTGGAGCAAACAGTGCATGCATGTTTACTGTATGTGCTGAAAGCGTCCAGCAGAGGGCAGAAAACACAAGCCTATACTTGGAGGAGCTTTGTTTTTATCCCACAATCCTGTGTAAACACACTGTATACCACATTTCCTTTTAAATACTGCAGTTTCTTAAAATTCACTCTCACTTAGGTAAACCAAATATTCTAAAGCCAATTGGTGTGAAGATTAAAATTGTGTTTCATGTTATTATAATGATTGTTCAGACTAAAAAGTGTGCATTACATTTGTCAGAAAAAAAACAAACCTTTGTCAAAGAAATTTACAATATTGCTGCTTTGGTCTTTCTTTGCTGTATTGTGGGTTTTCTTTTATCCATATTGTGTAAGGTTCATGATAACAGCATGCTGACACTGTGTGTGAAATGAGCTTAAATAAATTTGATTAGGTGCCTTTGTCTTGTGTAGAGCGACTGGAACAAAACCAGAATGAGACAGATTTGTTAACCTTTTTTGGAGATGTATGACAACACTTAAAACAAAGACACCGTGTGTGTCTACACTCACCCTCTCGATGGCAGCCGCCGCTTGCTTTGTTGTGACCACACTGAAACAGGAGAGGGGGATGCACACTCCAACAAAGATGCCCATGTAACCAGAGATTTCATCTTGCATTCTGGCCTGAAATTGAGAAAAAAAGAAGTGTAGTCTGATAATGTCATGCATCATGAAACATGTAACATTATTTTGAAGTGATCTCTACCTTTAAATACTGATGCATCAAGAGAAAGTGGGAGGTTTTAAATTATTCTACCGCATCTGGCAGAGACTGAACTACTTTTTTCAGATGGTCATTTCTGGCAGAGGGAGAAGTTCGTAGAATAACTGAGTACATGTGCATGAAACTTGAGAAACTGTGCTAAAGTGTGTTAAATACGTTTGGTGTCAGAGGACTTCGGTTAGACTGGGATATCTGGAACAAATGAAGCTGCCTGAATCATAACAACTGAATTACAGCACACATTTGATCATATGCTGTTTTTCACTATACCTCCACGTGGCCAGCTGTATAGTGGCCATGTCCTGAAAGACAGCTGCGGTAGAGTTTGTAAGTGTCTTTTTAAGATATACTGATGATGTTGTCTAGTAAATCAAACAGCCTAACACTGCTGTATTCTCCAAAGAGGAAGCGACAATTGATGAATACAGATACAAAGAGGTGATCGCGTTCAACTGAACATGACGTTAACTATATTTAAAGCCTCTAATGTGAAGTCTGATTATAAAAAACGTCTTCTTCCCTTTGACAAAGCAAAACAGTGGTCAGTATTTTCTTTTATGCCTCTTCAAAAAGCCTGTTTTTTCTTAATTATTGCAGCGAGCAGATGCGAGTCAAGATATGAGTGAGTTGTTTCTGGGTCATACATAATAGGACATGTTATTCTCTGAAGTATTGAACACTTGGGGAATAGCCCTTTAAATGTTTAATGACTTGAGGATCTTCAGTAGCTTCTTTAAGAAAAGTTTATCATCTGGGCTCATCCCTCAGTGAACTGTCAAAATATTGTCTCGTAAAGTACGTCTTCACCTGTCAGTTGATTCCAGAAAAAAAAAAAGTCTTACCGAATTAAAGACAGGTTTTAACTAGAGACAAGAGAGGAGGTAAGATGCATGTGAGAGAGGGAATAATGAGCGACAGAGTGTATTAAGAAGAGGGAAAGACAGCGAGCGAGACAGAGGGCAAAAACAGCAAACGGAGAAGTAGGCTAATACACTGCTGCTGCTGTTGCATATCATTGAGTTCATAAAACAGAAAGACATCATCAAAAAGCACATCGAAGACTCAGTGTATTCCCTCTAGTCTCCGAGACTGTCTTTTGATGCTGAAACAGACTTTCTTTCTCTCCCCATCCATTCCTTCTGCCTCCTACTCTCTCCCACGCTCCCTCCATTGCTCGCCGTGCTGCTGATGAATTAAAAGAAAGTATGTCAGTTGGCAGGCAGGGAGGGGAGAAAAGAAAGAAAGAAGACTTCAGAAAGAATTCATTCAGTGAGTTTTCTCGACAAGAAACGCAGGCTGAATCTTCGCCTCCTTCAGGCGGCTATTTGGGTCAGCCGTCAGGGTGGAGAGTCCACCTCGATCTGTCCGCTCAGCACTTCCGACTTGGGCCAACAAAAACAACGAGAATGTGACAAATACACTGACAAGCCACCGCACGTTCGCATCAGAACAACCCGGCTTCTGTTTCGAAGGGGTGCCTTGTTTTTAACAAACAGCACTAAAAACATCTACTGTATGCAGGAAGCCCTGACTGTGGAAGCTGCTGTTGCTATGTGACAGCTCAAGGCCTTGGAGTACTGTACATCACTGCTATGCCAAAAGTTGAAATGTTTTCAGAGTCGGTGCCCTTGGGTGCTACAACACGGCAAACTGGCAGCACTGAATGCTGTCAGTGAGCATGTTAAAATTCAGCTGAGAAAGACATGGATGGTGTGAACAAGGTAAACTCACGCATTACGAATACAGGTTTCTGTATCCGTGCTGTGAGTCTCTGTGACGGGAACACAGAGACACAGAGATACACAAGGGAGGCAGGGGTAACAACTGGGAACAGGCGAAACACACAGGGGCAGGAAGTAAAACATTCACGTTCCCTACAGAAAAATGAATGTGATGTAAATCCCTTCACTTTTCAGCTGCCATCATTACGTCAAAATATCAGTTCATTCAGTTTAGTTTAATAAACTGTTCAGTGCAAATGAATAAATGATATGGCTCGTCAACAAAATATTTCATACAACAAATATACTTCTGTCTTCCATGTTCATTTCGTGTCCTTTTCTTTGCGTGTCTATTTCTCGGACCCCATTTCCCCGTCGGAGTAATAAAAACTGTAAATGGGTAAAAAAAGAAATAATAATAATTAAAATGTCATATTCCTTTCACTGCTCTTTTATGAAAACAATAAGTCACTCACCACAGCGCTTGAGAGCAGCTCATATACAGAGGTCCACCCTTTACACCCTCCCCCCAGAAACCAGGAAACCTTCTGAGATTTGCTATCATTTTTGTATGGTTTTGTCAATATTCAGCAACACATCACCCAGAACATCTGAGCTTCATGATAATTCTGTGAGCAGTTAAACAGATCCAGATCTTTGGTACCGCTGGTTAACGATGTCAAGCTCAAAGGGTACACCTTAGTCATCCCCTGACGTCTTTTCTTATTCTTCCATATGTGAAGAGCTGTGGCACCAAAATGAGTGACGGCAAAGAGGAGAGAGGATGCTGTTTGTGAAAAATATTGTTTTCTTTTGTTCCAATAACCTTTGGTTGCCTTTTGGATTACGGCCCCCTCGAGTTTTTTTTATTAGTGACCTAGCATCTTGTTTGCCCGATGTCATTTATTACAATATCTCTGTCAGCCTCTCAACGACCACCTTGCTCCTGGGAAACACCAGGCAGAGACTGTAAGCTCTGATGTGAACTGAAATCCTTCATTTGTCTGTTTCCTAAAATAAGGTTTGGGGGACAGCTGTTTCCAGCAGTGCAAAGGAAACTGACAAAGTTGAAGAGTAGGAGTATGTTTTTTTTTTTCCTCTCAAAACAGCAGAGATGATCTGGGGACCCGATGCGCTCAAAACAGCCTGACAGCAGAAGAAGTGTCTTGCTAATCTCTACTTTGGTTTCTTTGAATGTGTTGGTACAGAACTGTATGTACTGTGAGTAGGAAGTAATGCAGGTAGGTGCTGCTGGATAAACAAACATATCGACTGGATATGCTATATTAAACCTTATCCAAAGCTTCTAACACCCTGCTGCAACAGAGTTTGAAGCTCCTCTGTGCCATCGCTGTGATTTAACCCTCGTTATACCGTATTACTGGCTCCAAAAGAGTATGAGCCTTTCCTAGAGACACATACTCTATATGCCTTGTTATCAACAACAGCTCCACTCACATGTTTAATGATAAACTGTGCAATATACCTTGAGGTTAAGAACCCCTATATACATTATAAAGGCTCCAAAGGAAAGAGATTAAAAATCTATCACATGTACCCCAAGGGACTCATATACTGTGGAGAGGCAGGGGAGAATTGGAAAGCCAAGCTCAGCGTTTTCTAAAGTCATTATGCATAAACAGTGTGTGACACAGCCAATATATATTTTCTCTACCTGAGATGGAGGGGAGGTGATAGGCACACACCTAAAGGGATTCCATCATGCAGTTTTCTCACAGGGTCAGTGCTAAACACTTCTCATTTCAATGCAGGAAGTGTATTTTATCGAACCACAGTCATTTGTTTATTCTGACATGTTGTTTTCTGTGTGGCTCATTCAGATTAAATTACTGAGTACTGTCAAAGGCTTTTCCTCCGCAACTCCTGAAATTTGCTTGAATCTTAAGTGGAGAGATTTGCAAGAGACAGAATAAAAGAAAGAATGCTCAAAGAAGCTAAGAGATCCTGAGTTTTAGTAGCTCAAACTCCAAAAACCCTGGTCCTACACCTCCCACAATGCAACTTGATGGAGTCTTTCATGATGCCATGCTCACATCATATTGTTCAAACAGTGATTAAAAGCAGCTGAGAGGGAAAACCTTTCACGTCAGACGCACATCTTTCAGACTCCACATAACTAGTTTAGAGATCACAGGCCTCTATTAAAAATGGGCCCAAACAGAGATTATTCACGTGGAGTCACGAGTCATTTACCTAAGAATTAAAAATCTTATCCAGAACCACAATATGAAGAATATTCTTCATATTGCCAGATTTATGAACACTGTTGTGTTCATAAATCTGGCACTTTCCTTTATGTCCTCTGTTGGGGGACTTTTCCTGATGACGGCACCAGTGCAGTTGTTGGACTCACTGACTCCTCTCTGAGCTCAGTAGGTGTTGAATTAGCTTAGAGATTTCAAACATGTTTTACTGTTTCACTGTCGTCACCCACATTTAAGGCCCTGGTTGTTCCCATCCGTATCTGTTTACGACCGGTCCCACAGGGACTGCATTAGGAGACACAGACTCATCCTTAATGAATTGCACTGCTTAGATTACCTATGTATGCCCAACTAGATCTTAAACTTAATTAAATGCAATGTATTATTTACAGCTACTAGTTAACCCAGGCTTGGTGTCTGCGTATGAGAAGGACTGGCAACACCATCATCACAATCATGTTGAATTATAGATTTAGGTGTCTGAGTTGTGATCGAGTAGGTTTAAAAGACGACTTATTAGAATTAGAATTATGGGACACAAACTCTGAAACAGGCTGAAGAACTGACACCTAAAATGACATTAGAACGGCTTATTCTTTTCCACATTCTGTGTAAATGTGATGTTGTGTGTTGATGAAATCAAAAATAGTTCTGTGTGGGTCCCTTGGTGGCTCTGACCTCCTTCTAATGCCCTAATTATAATCATTAAGGTTTAAAGCAGGAAACTCACAAATACACATTATAGTCTATAGTTGCTTCCTCTCACTGATCTGCTGGCTGAAAAAGAGAGTTTTCAAGCTGGAGTGCCCAAAATTTTACAGGTTTTCCCTCTCAGCAGTTACACTGATTTCAACAGACACAAGAATCATTCAGTGAAATCACACTGATTAGTTGGAAGACTCCTGCCCCTCCATAGCACGATTGTACTGATTAGAGGCTTCATCAGCGGAGCCTCTTCAGGTGGAGGAAGGTCGCTAGCAACTGGATTAAGACCTCTGTGACGTATCTATATCTGAACAACTGACAGATTAGCCCCTTTATGAAAATATATGCTATGGACTTTGAAGTAAGACCAACCAATGACTGCATTTACATGGATGCAATACTAAATAAAATTGCTAAATTTCATTAGAGTTCATATTCTACTTTCTCACCTGATCATCTGTGTCTCCAGATCATGCCCCCGTCTCGTCCCCACAGCTTTCAGCATCTCTGTCTCTCTTCCTGTCTCTCTGTACTGCCTGCATTGTGACCAGATACCATTATTTTACCACAGGAACAATGACTGACCTTGATGATAACTTATATATCATATATCATTACATATGACGTGATTAAATGATTAATACTGGAGCATCAGTGTGTCAGCAGCATGTTACTGTTGGAGATGGAGCTGCTTTAAACCACGTTATGTAGTTTAATAAACAGGGACAGAAGATAAATCTGATTAAATGGGAGTAGAAAGAAGAAAAAACAAAGTTCTGATTCACAAATCTGTTTTCAGTTTTTGGACTTTTTCCCTGACCTTTGAATTTTAGTGACATGTTGGGTCATTTGAACATTTATTCAAATGAAAACCTGAGAGGTTTTGAAATGTGACACAACTACACAACATCTTAAAAGCTTCGTGGAGCTAGTGGAGTCGAAATTACAATATTTCCCTCTGATATGTCGTGAACTTTAAGTATAAAGCAGAATAAAATGGAAATACTTGAGTAACTTACAAGTATCTCAAAACCGTACTTAAATACAGTAAATGTACTTAGTTACTTTCCACCACTGAGAGTAGTAAAAATTACCTGAAAAGTTAGCTGTTGGCTTGAATAACTAAGCTAATGTTAGCTATTCGGGTTTATCGTAACTTACTGGCTGCTGGTTCTTCTTTCTCCGTTACTTCCTCCATTTGTTGTCCTCCGCTGACTGACTGACTGAATTTAAATACATGTTAATGTCACACAACAAAACAAAACAACGCGTTAAAACGGGATAAAAACAAGAGTATGTGCTAGTTAGCCATGCTAACTCACCGAGGGCGGAGTTTAGGCGAGAAGCGGACACTAACATGTTAATTAGTAACCTGAAATTAATTGAAAGAGAGGGACAGGCCTCCTTTGTAAACACATCAACATTTGACATAAGCTAAAGAGAAAAAAACAAAAACTTCATCAGGCTTTAATACTACTTTCTTTTAAAGACCTGTACAGACATGCTTTATGATTTATTGGATGTTTGAAGCCGCAGTTCATTGTATTATCTTGCTATATATGTACAGTTCTGTGCTATGATTCTTTGTGGAGTGTGATGCAATATCAAATACACAGGTACAATGTATATCCTTTATTTGATGGTTTAACATGATAATCTATTGAAAAAGGAAGAGAAACATACAGAGATATACAGTATAAATCTAAGCCTAAATACATTTTGTGGCAGCACATAACATTTCACATTCCATTATGGGACCAAGGCCATACAACACCTGAAGTCTTTGATGACTTCGTTTTTTTGTTGTTGTTTTTTTTTTTTTTTTTTAAGTTTTTTTTTCTTTTTAATCTAGGCTCACATGGCATAATGTCATCTCTAAAATTAGTAGTTGGCAGCAGTTTGCAAAATATCGTTGTTGTTTTTTTTTTTTTAAATCTTCCCAAGTTATGAATTGTAGTTGCATGCATGATAAACAATTATCTAGAGTCTGTAACAGTTGCCTTCTCTTTCACTTCTCAACTGCACTATGTAGTTTGGAAATTAAAACAAACAAAAAAAGACTTGCACAGTTCTCACACAACTTCTTTTAAATCTCACCACATGACCCAAAAGTAATCCTTTAAATCAAAGTGAACCAGTAAGCCTGGAAGATCCAGTGTCTTGCACCATAAAACAGTTATTTTCGAGCTTCAGTGTTCTACAAATCTGTCTTTTTATATCTTATTTACACACCACCGAAGCTTCATCAACTGTTCAGACATTTTGCAGGTACAAATTTTCACCTCCAAACTACACAAAGCAGCTTGAAACATCTTTGGACAAACTGGTTCAGTAACAACGCTCACAAAAACACTTCTTTGTGCCCAAAAGCAAAGCCAAGACGTCCTCAGAGTGCTCAGACAGAACGCCAGGGGAATTTTAGAGGTTGCACTTGAATACAAAGTCTATGGAGAGACGTGAATTTGCCCGGGGCAGTGCAATATGTTACGTCTTTTAGAAAACTTTGTGCATATCCCAGAGTTCTATGAATTTACTTCATAAACATACAGAGATGGGAAGAAGAAGAAGAAAGACCAGAGAGACCTTTGCTAGTTAGCTTACAATTAACATACATTTGGTACATTCCCTGTTAAGGGGGGAATTAACACAGTCCATCAGTTACATTCATTCAAAAGATAAAAATTCCCTTCACATTCTGTCCGAACACTCGTTTAGCAAGATGTTTTGACTTATTGTACAGTATATAAGTATTGTTTCATTTACACTGGAGCTTTCTTCTTTGTTGGACCCAGGTAATTTTTGCAC
Organism: Toxotes lorentzi; assembly: GCA_037833715.1. Taxonomy (NCBI): domain Eukaryota; kingdom Metazoa; phylum Chordata; class Actinopteri; family Toxotidae; genus Toxotes; species Toxotes lorentzi. The sequence goes on along the minus strand of JBBMJY010000017.1, from coordinate 9,281,939 downwards.
CTTGCCCCATCTACACAGTAGAAAACAGGACAAGAAACCAGCAGGAGACTCAGGGTCGCTTGAATGTGGAATCAGCTTGAGCCCTATTATTATTTAGGGTTGACTTGAATCCTGTTCCCAGAAAGAAAATTGCATTTGTGCAGCAACAATCCACATACAATACATTCAGTTCTTAGTCATATATCAGACTGTACACGTAAAACTTTACAATTTCTCATTTCAAAGTTAAATGGATCCCATCTCTGACTGTCTGTGACTCTTGTACATATCAACGTCGTCAATCACAACAGAACTCATTGTTATCAAGTAGCAATTTTTTTTCCTACATGTATTCGTATACATGCACAGATAGTGGATGTATGTCATGTGTCCTATCAGGAGAATGCTTCAGATTTACATCGTCGTCCTTGAGTTGTAAGCGGTTGTTTGCTCTGCGACCTTAGGTGGAATGGCACAGGTTTTCAAAAGAGTCAAGCAGGAGAGCTATTTTTATCCACAAAACTATTATACGTTGACATTTGTCCATAGTCGAGCAAGCAGCACAGAAAATAAATGGTCTACCCATGCCCTTCCTCTCCCGAGCTCTCCTTATCCATTTCCCATCTCTCTCGCACGCACATGCACATGCACACACTCGTATAACGCCATCCCTCCCCTCTCTATCCCCATCACTGGCAAGGTAAGAATGGGCGTGTTACATTCTGATGGAGAAATGATGACCATGGCTCATTATCCTCTCCCTGAAGAATGGATCTGATACATTCAATGCTAGTATGTGCTTATTAGTCAGCGGGCCGGTTGTCGTGGTCCATCTGCAGAATCGGTGAAATCCATTTCCATCCCTTGCTGCTGAATGGCAGAGCGTACAGCAGCTCTAAAACGCAGAATTGAACATACGTACAGTGTCTCGAGTGGAACTACGACATGGTCGGATGTTTGAGAAGAAACGTATCCCACAAATGCTCGAAAACTAAACTGATGCTTGAAACTGACCTGTTGGTTCATTTGTTTAATCCTTGTCTTTTTTTTTTACTGTTTTTTTTTTGTCTTTTGCTTTTTTTTTTTGCACTAAATAATCTGACAGTTAATAGCCAGTATGACAATCACAAAATGCTCAATATTTGATCATTTTCCTTTTGGGGTGTACACACAGTATATATATATACATTTATGTATATACACACCTATGTACTTATGTACAAAAAAATGGGTTTCATTCCTCCACTCTATCACCACAACAGAGTTAGCACTGAGCAAAAGAAAACAAGACAGGTTAGGAACTCAAATGAATACCTGAAGACACAGAGTACAAAAATATTCAAGGGTAGAGTAACTGTGTCGCCTAAAAGGCCCTTGGCAGTCGTTTTAAAGTTAGACAGTTTTAAGAGGAAGTTTGAGAAATTGGAGTGCAATTCTGTCATTCTATCACTTGAAGCGCTGTTGCGAGAAGTTAAAAGTGAAAAAAAAAATTGCAGTTTTGTTCGTATTTGTGCTTTTTTCCCCATATCAAATCAGTAAAAAGGATATTTCACGGACACTTTGCCAAGAAAAAGATGCCAAATAGCAAAAAATTCAGAACCTGAGTCACAGTCATCCTGAACAGAGGACAAAGTCCTCAACCTTAAATTATTGTGTTTGGGTAAAGGTTCACCGGATCGATGCATGATAGTTAACAGCAAGTGTTCTGCATCTCATCAACGCTACAAACAAATACACATCAACAGAGTCTTTTCTGCAGTAAAGTTGTGCCAAAACCCAAGGCAAAAAAGGAGTCATCATTTTTCCACTATGGCTGATCATTACATGCATTAATAGTGCATAGGGTACCGGTCAAACGTACATTAGTTTGTCTAATGGATTTTTAGAAATGGCCTGCACTTGTCTGACCACCTGTGTAGTATAAAGTCTTCATTACTTTTTTGGATTAGAAAAATCTTTGCATCAACTGCTTTCCTGTTTGTTTGTTTTTTTGTTTTTTGCAAATACTGTATTACTTATTCAACTGCTGGCTTTGTATCGCTCTATTTACACATCACCGAGAGGGAAAGCGTTGGGAAATGACCGTCACAAGTCCCAATTACAGTACATACTTCAGAAAATAAAAAGACCTCGACACTAAGGATTCAATGACTTCAAATATAAAAACAATTCTGACGAGAACTTGGTCCAAAGCTCAGTAGTCTTTCTTAGTCTTGTGGTTTTTTTTGTCTTGTGTTGTTGCAGTCTTTAACTCGACATATTCCAGACATATTCCATCACGTATAAAAGCAACAGAAAAAGGAAGAAAAAGAAACAAAATGAAAAGAAAAAAAAATCAAACAACAACAAAAACACCTCAACAAAACAGTCCAATCAGACATAGTAGAGCCAGTAGACGAGGTTGAACAGTGAGAAAACGGAAGGAAAGATGATCCGTGACCAGCGGTCGATGGCGTTCACATCCGTCAGGTCGGGGATTTTGATTTTGAGCTGCGAAGACCGCCTCCGCAGGCGGCTGCGTTTCATCTGGGCGGACCGGTCCAGAGAGTGGCGGCTTGCGGAGCGAGGGCCGATTCCGCCGCTCTGCTTGCGGTACTGGATGTGCGATGAGGCCGTGCTGTCCAACTGCACCATGGACTGAGAGTTCCTAATGTCCGCCACGCTGGTGGTGATCTCGCCTCCTGCCACTTCATTATGGATCTCCAGGGTGGTTAGCAGGATGTTCCCGTGGCCGTGCGGTTCCGCCTGAATGGAGAAAGAAATGAGGAAACTAATTAAAAAACATTACGTGCAAATAAAAGGAAGCAGCTAAAGAGGACACTATCTAAGTTTTAAGACTCTCCCTCAGTGCACTCAACATAATGAAATGTGGATGTCGCCCTGGGAGGACTAGTGAAAGGGCCTGCAGGGCACAGACCCCAGGGCCCAAGGGATCAGGGGGCCAGAGTCTCTGTTTGAGGTGACTGTTAACATTTCTTCTGCACAAAGTCAATCAAACAGCCACAAAGAGAAACAAAATGACACCAAAGGACATGCAAACAGACGACAAAGAGACTCAGAACAGCAACAAAACATCCAAACGGCTGCAAACCCACAAAATTACAACAAAATGGCTCAAAACAACAACAAAAAGATACAAAACGACCACAAAGAGAAACAAAACAATCACATTTTGTGTCCATTTCAGTCTGGATGTCTCCTAGTCGTGTAGGGCCTTTTACAAGTCTGTGCTTGTTTATCAGTGACTCATAATTCGTCCACGGGCACATCATGCGTCTCATGCATCTGCCATCTCAGGTCCACGGTCCAGGTCCATTGTGTCAATGGAAGTTGTTAATGGCAATCGTTCTTTGTCAAGAAGACCATTTAAGATGGGTTTGATTACAGGTCTGCTGCTTCAACAGGACGTCAGTTTCCACTGATAAATAATCAGAGTCATGTCCCAGATGTTTCTTCTTCTGAATGATTGAAATAGTCCAAAATTGCAGGGTGAGACAGACAGAACGAGTCCCAGTAATGGAGGTGGACAACCCGTGGACGTCCCCTCTGAGGCCACTGAAGAAGTTTTTCTCTCCGACTGAAGCAACATAGGCCCACATCACCAATTTGAACAATTTATTCAAACACACAGGAGATACATCATTCTCCATGCCTGTGATGTGTGCACCACAAAACAACTCAACAGTAATGGTCAATGGTGATCAGTCATGCAAATGGAGCAACTGTGGAAGTCCCACATGTCCCTTTTTAAAGTGGCAGAATTTACACACAAGTCAAAAGGATTTTTAACTGAGAACCTTTTTGCTGCGCTGTAAAGCAAAGCTAATTTTTACCTCGCCTTATTTGCACTGGATCCTACGATCAGCCAGCCAGGTGTGTGCCTGTGTGTCAGAACTCTCCAGGAACCACAGCTCTGCTAATTCCCTGTGGTTTGTCTCCTTTTACCTCTCGTCTGTGTGTGTTTATGAAGTGACACCAGATTCTTTAAGCGCAGATCGCCCCGCCCTGGGTGAATTCCCATTTTAAAAAGAATCCTGGGGGACTTCTGCAGTCACCACTCACTCAAAGTCAGACTGATTCACAGCGTCCTGACATGCGCAATGTCACTTTATGAAAGCTGCATGAGAGATGTGACTTTTAATAATGATTTCAATGAGAAAAGATCCACAGACAGCATGCATTCAGGATGAGCCCTGAAAGGAGAAACAGGTTCAGTTCTTCGACGGTACAATGTAAGACTGAGCATGAGCATCATTTCAATGCAGCAAAAATTGCAATGAAAAAGTCAAAGTCCAAATGAATTCTCTTGACAATATGACAATGTCATGGAAATGTCTGTTGCCGCTTGATTCATTGCATGGATGGAGAAATATCTTGCATTAAGGCAAAAGAAAATGAAAACAAAACAAAACGAAACATCCATGTCAGCGAATGGCAATGGCAGAGTTGACTCGAGGATACCGAAGAGTCTCATTGAACAAACAACTCACCGAGCGTGAGTGGCGAAGACCTTTAACCTGATTGGACCGTTTTAGGGACGCGGTCCTACTACCTGCCTCCTGAGGAGATGAAAATATTCAGCCACATGTGGGGAACAAATACCTGAAAATGATTTCTTTTTTTCCAACCAACATATTTTGGCTACTGAAGCCTCCACTGGGGACACAGATGCCCATGAATAATGTGATAATGCACACTTCAATTATGCAGAACATTTTCCTGTTGCTGCTTCTTCTGCCAAGAGCTGACAAAAAAAGTTAATTTTAGAATAATTGCAATGTCAAGGTTGTTTTATCATTCACGCCCTGTTGGGAAGAAGAAAAATTTAGGAATTTGACACCGTGTCCACTCACAGAGCCCTCTCTAATGTCAAATATTTATAGCACAGTCTTCTCTTGACTCAGACCACTGGCAAAGAATATTTCTACAAAAACCAGTAACAAGCGCAACATTCTCACCTGACATACAGTACAGTTTATTTATTGATTTACTCATGCTTCTTAACTCTATCTTCTGTCCATCTCTGCACTGATAATCTGAGTCAGCTGCGGGTCCAGAAATCCCGTCATCAAGTCCCCACTCACCCTTGCGGCGTCGTACTTGGCTGCCCGCTCGTTGTTGGCCTTCTCTGCCTTCTCCGCCAGCTTCTTTTGCATCTGAGGGCCCCGCCCAAAGAAGATGTAGTTGACAAAGGCGTACTCAAGCAGGGCCAGGAAGACCATGACGAAGCAGCCCATCAGGTACATGTCGATGGCCTTGACGTAGGGGATCTTGGGCAGTGTCTCCCTCAAGTGGGTGTTGATAGTTGTCATGGTCAGCACCGTGGTGATCCCTTTGAGGAGGAAAGAGAAAAACATGGTTGTGTACATATGTTTTGGGTATAAAAAGAAAAAGCTCCTGCATCCTGTCTAATTCTTTCCTCTGTCTCTAAAGTGATGCTTACAAACCAACGTGCAGTAAATTCTATCCTGTTCAGATCATTCAGCCTTGTTTACAGCATGAAATGTGAAACTAACTAAGCTTTTTGTTTTGTTTTTTCCTCTCAGGCTCCCTCATCACCGGTCTTGGCAGTCTATCTGGGACAGTACATTTGATGCTTAATTACTGCGAACCTGTCATAGCGTAAGCACATCTTAAAGGAGAGCCCCACCGTTCTGAGCAGATGCTGCCATCTTGTCGGTAACCTCACGGTCATGCTGGAGAAAACTCCAACAGACGTCTGAGGTGTTACCATGGAAATGAGAATATTTTCATAGAAAACATGTTTCTTCTGTGGATATTTCCTCTGCTGTTAAGAGGAGGATTGACCCACTGGGGAAAAAAAATAATTGTGTTGCAGTGGGATTTCCTTTTAAAATTGTCATAGAGACAGTGAGGGCTAAATAAAGCAAACACTGCGTGCATTTAGCTTGAGCATGATTATGAATCAATTTTCTGATCGCCCTCATGTTTGATCGTATTTTACTTGCATGAACACACGTATTTGTAGGTGAGTACATAACCTCTGCTTCATTGAAATTCAAAGGTCTGACTCGAAACCTCCAACTGCCCCTTGGTCATCAAGCAGAAATAACTCATTAGAATAGGGCTGCATATATCTAACCCCCAGCTCTTAGTAACCTTAACCACTAGCGGTACCAAGTACCGTGGTTATTTGCTATCAGCCAGTAAAGGCACCTTCACACCTTGTGCCGTTCAGCGTGACAGAAGGAGAAAGAGAAATTAAGTGAGAGGCATAAAACTAAAGACAAACAGATGAGGGGGAATTGAATTGGCCGTGGCTTTTTGCTGTGGCCGTGAGAGCTCGCTGCACTGCAAACATGCAAATAGGCCAAACACAAAAAAACAAAACATCTTCGCCAGACAGCATGTGCAGCATTTAGAAAAACTAAAAAAAGCTGCAAAATAAGAAAACCCAACCAAATACAGAAACACACAACACAAACAGAAAACCAGAAAACACAACTAAATAATGAAGTACACTATGAAAACAGAAACAAAAACAACCACATAAAGAAACTAACAAACAAAAGACGTTTCCAGGGGACACTCAAGTGTGATGAACATGCCTGGACTAAACCTCTCTTTATGTACCATGTATTTTTCGGGGCCCCCGTACATTTGCCATGATGCAGCAAATAAACGCCTCACCCATATTCATGCATACCCTGACCTACAATGCAATAACACCCATATCTTATCTCATTATAGATATATGGCAGATATATCACTACTACTTTATCTGTCGGGGTTGGAAATAAATGGAGCCTATCAGTAGCTGGGCTGCTCACAGAGCACACATGGGTAAGGCTTTTTGGTGTGTGTGTGTGTGTGAGAGTGTGTGTGTGTGTGTCATAAAGTACAGTGGAGAGACAAGGAGCAGTCAGGGGATTGGGAGGAAGGAGAGGGAGGATAAGGTCAATCTAGCCCTTAGTGTGATTTATTGGCACATTACAAGGCTAACACTGCTCATGTGTGTGAATGTATGTGTGTTGGATCGGGTGTGAATGTGCATGAGCTTGTCTGCATGTGCACATGCTCTGTGTCACTGCCCCTATTGGATGGGGCAATCTCTGGGTTCTTTATGTATGTATTTTTTTATTTATTTAATTTTCTTGCTTAACGACAGCCTTGTTCTTTATGGGTGTTCTCTCAGCTGTACCATTACTCTCTGTCCTTTACTCTCTTCCTCTCCCTCCATTCCTGCCTCTCTCCCTCTCTTCTGCTCCCTCCCTCGCTCCCTTTTCGGACAATTTAATCAAGGGGCCATGCGCCTTGGGCCTCCCTCCTTTTTCATCATGCTGTTACCCTCCCCGTGGAGAAATATAGTTTCACAGGGTTTCTCTCGCTCTCTGTCTTCTCCTGTCACTCTCACCGTCTCTCTATATGCCGTCCTATTGCTTCTCTTCTTCTTACCCTTATCTCTACCTCTGCCTCAATCTCTTCCTCTTTTATTTATCCTGTATCTCTATTTTTCCCCCAGATCTCACCATCATTCAGTGGCGGTTTCCCTCTTTCCACCCCTCCCCTTCCTTTCTCTATTTATATGTCCCTGAGTCTCTTTTCCACCTTAACAGCTGGAACAAAGGCACGCAGCAATCAAATCTCCTCTAATAACAAGCCAATAGGCCATTAGCAACACAGCTCAACATTATGAAAAGGAAAAGGTATCACGTAGGATGTAATAAAGCACGTGAAACGGCAATGAATGTTAACTGCGAGAATAGAGGCATGGAAGGTAAATCAAAGCAGTGTTAATTGAACACTTCCACTCATCACCTGCAGACAGCCCAAACTGTCAGCTACCTAGTTAGCATGCTCGGTGGTTCACCACTCGTCAGTTTGGGAGAGTGTGACTGAGAGAAAAGAGGTTTCCAAGCTGTGGAAGAACATACGCTGAACTCCAACTTGTGTGTCTACCATTACACTAAAAGTGCTCCCGTACCAATTACAGCTAATGCTCACACCTCGACTGCTCATATAATATGGTTATGAACGAAGGGCATGACTGTGGGAAATGGGTTGCAACCAGATTAGGGTGTGAGTCGGTCATTTGCAACTGTGCAATCCTTTGAAATCGCTCAGGAAAATGAGATTCTCCTTCAAACAATTCAATTGTTTGCCTGCTGCCTCCTTGAATTGATTTCTCCCTGATCGTTACACTGCTCTTACTGGCAGGTTTGCACACACAAAGGCCCAGACGTGCACACACACGCGTGCCCGCACACACTTGCTTCTTCCACCATCGAGGTACCTGCTGAAAGCTCGTAATGATCCATCAGGAGAACTGAATGGACCTCCGGTTGCCTCTGAGCTGAGGAGGCGCACACCGGATATTGCAGTTAGCAGGACTTCACACGTATACATACACTCACAAACACACACAAACAGACATACACTCAAAGGCATACAGTAATGACCGGATATTGCATTCATGCCTTAACAAAAGTAAGCCAACCAATTCGAGGCAGATACCAAACAAATAAAAGTATGTGCACACACATGCAGACACACACACACACACACTGATCCATTCCACTCTCTAAAAAGCTTGATGTGCCTGTGGAAAACAGGGGAAGAGATGGAGGATGCAGAAAGGTAATGCATCAAAGCATGTTTTCCAAAAAGCCTTATGATGTGTTAAGGTCTTTACTGTTTCATTATCTGGTCATATGAAGATGATCAAAGCAGCAATCAATTGGCATGGCCCGGAGCAAAGATTGGCTGCCTATTGGTCCCCATGTCTCCACCATCAAACATGTCCACATAGTACACTACACATGACAGCTTCATCACATGTCCGCCTTCAAATTACCACAAACACACAGACACACACTGGACCGTGGTCTCTCTTTACTCAGCATCAATAATTTGGTGCAACCTGTAATACCTGGAATGTTTTGGAAATTTCTGCCAGTTGTGAGGATTGTTGCCTTCTCTTCTCAGTGCAAAACTGTTATGAAAACCTGGCTTTTACAAAGTGCGAAAATACCACACAGTTGTGTGTTACTCAGGAATATGACATTTTTAACACAAACCTGAAACCGTGGTAAGCAGATTCAGCCTTTACACTCTAAACCTAAAAAAAAAGACACCACCGTCCAAACAACTGCAGGTGATGAAATCCAAAGCTTGGCCGGCCTCCTGAGCCTAGTTACGGTTGCTAAGCTATGACTGAACCAGTGCTGTTCAGCAGAGGGGTTTAGCAAACAGTCAATTACCAATTTCACATGGTTTTAATTATGACTGCTGTGGAAGGTACATTGTCCAAATTGCATTTTTAGCTGTTGTCTTGACAGCCTTCATATTATGACTATTACTCCTGCCTCATAATGTCATCTGGAGCTCGCCGGTTCAATACTGAACAAAGACAAAACAGTGCTGCAGCCTCATGTGAGGAATCACAGTGATTACCAGAGAGTGACCTGCTGCTTCCATCTCTGCCTTGTTTACTGCTCACTGGAGTTACACAGTGAGTGGGGGTTTGCACCCACACAGGCACTCCTCAATAAGAAGTGAAATTATGCTAATTAGAGACGTGATGTATTTATAACTCCTGGAGGCCTATCTGTGACCACAGCAACTACAGAGACAAGGTGTGACCTAGTTTCGTCCGAGTCAAGGTCATGCATTCGTGCTTTTGCCCTACGGAGAGACACAATGGACACAAAAAAACTGTCGACATGCTTGTTGCAAGATCTCAGCAACAATATCTCCATATTTTAAAGTAAAATGGATAAGACCATATCCATCAAAAACAGGGACCTGATTTCTTTTTTTTTCCTGCTACCTCAGACACAGTAGGTCTAACGTTCTTCAAATCCATTTCCATTTGGCCCATCAATTTCCAAGCCATACCCTAAAGCTCCCACTAATCCCATGACAGTATGAGGAGTTTAGTCTCTCGCAGTGTTCATGAAAACACATCGCTTTTGGGAATCCATCACGGAAGGAGGGAGTTTGTGGCTCATTTTGGTCCCTGACCTCATCTGCGAAAACCAAATACCTGCTCCTTAACAGCCACTGCCTCTTACCTAGAGCCACTCTGGCTGCCGACGCATCATAGTTTATCCAGAAGGAGACCCAGGAGAGGATGGTAATCAGGATTGATGGCATGTATGTCTGCAGGATGAAGTAGCCGATGTTTCTCTTCAGCTTGAAGCTCAGAGACAGTCGAGGGTAGGCACCTATGAAAAGAAGCAGTGCATTTGAAATCTTCTGCTTGAGAAATTAAATTTTTACGGCAGCGTTAATGGTCATGAAACATAAAATGACACAAAAACAAACAAAAAAATGCAAACATAAAAGATCACATGTTGACAGTAAAATCATCATCTAACTTATATTATCTAAGGAGCACACAGGGACACCTTGTGTTTTTGTTTCAGTTTCCATGACAACTCCGACAGCATGGGTTGGATTTATTGCCATGGTAACAAGTATCCCCTTCACTCGCTTAAAACACACATCAACTCTCTCTCTCTCTCTCTCACACACACACACACACACACACACACACACACACACACACACAAAACTGTAACCCTATTTAATGATGATGTGACACAATATTCAGCACAGTGATAAAGATTTTTGAGTTATCAATTCTCCACATCTCATTCACTTCCATAATTCATATGAAGATTCTGAAGGATTCAGCACTACTGCGGGAATAATAGCTTCATAAATGCATGTAGCGGTGGCTCTGATGTTTCATAACTCAGGAATCTGAAATAATATTCCTCAACATGATTTGCTATGAGAAAGCATTTTTGCAATATGTTTCCATGACCTGGTATATAAACAGTCCACGCGTGCATGTGCATGAGACTCTGATATAAGGCCGTTGCGGGATTTCTCATCAGTCTCCCAGCGTATCTTTATGGATTGAATCTACGGTTCGTTACTCCCACTATTCTTAGCTATTTTTCCATTTTCATTTTATATGAGAGGAGAAGTGGGGGCCATTAGACTGTAATTTCCAATCCGTGGGTTTAAGCCAAAGCTACTTGTGGCGAGCACGGGTCCAATTCACTGCACACTCATGTGCAGAGTTGGATGGAGAGTCGCTCTGAAATAACACACAATCTCATTAACATTCTGTGCCGTCTGTATGTTAGACTGCAATAAAAATTCCAACATGTTATTTTAAAGCCTGACTCTTCATCAAGGCTTTACCTGAAACGCACTGATACTGACACTGATTCACATTTAAATGCAAATATATGGGTCTGTATGGGAATCATGTTAGTTAATTATTAGTAGTTATTATACAAGTGAGAATAATTAATGCACAAATTAATGGACTGTAACATATTAAGGAATTTTTAATGGACTATCTGCACTGTTACCATGTTTTTTACCCCTTAAAACTGACCACATAACATGAAAGCCATCCCTTAATTTATTCCATGAGGGCCTTCATTTTTCAAGGATGGCTTTCAGTCTATTGGTAAGGGATTTAAAGGGCCTGTTTATATATTATACACCATTAAAGTCCTGGTTTGTCCATTCAACAGTTAAAATGCACATAGGAGAGAAAAGCAGCACGTGTTTACGATCTTTGTTGGTGTATGACTTGGTGTATGATCCGAACTTTGTAGAACGTCAAACTTTGTATAGAACTAGAGTGTGTGTGTATAGAACAAAGATCAGCTCACTGTTCAATGCGAATATGAGAACAGAGCGTCACAGGTCTTAAAATATCCCATTAACTTCTTTTGATGAATCCTTAACGGCAGCTCCTCCAACCTAAATCCGACCCGAGTATCTTTGCAGTAACAGATGCAATAGTGGTTTAAGAAAAGAGGAGGCTGAGGTTCAATGGCGTGTGGGTGTATAACTGTACTGGCTGTAACTGCTACACCAAACAGCATCCGCGAGTGGGAGGAACACCATGTGTGAGGCCGAGGAGGAGAAGGAGGAAGAAGAGTAGACGGGATGCAAGGATGATTGTAAAAGTTGAGTAGATAATGGTCGTACAACAATAGAGTCAGGGAGGGTGACTGGGTAGACGGGAGCACTGAAGAGTAGGAGGTCTACTGTCTCTTTTTCTTTTGTCTCCTTTGTCAACCTCATGGCAGAGCTGTTCAAGTCAAGTTTTACATTCAATGAAAGACTGAATACTGCAACCAGTGGCAGCTTTGATTCATATCTAATATCTTTTTTAAATCTTCTTCTATCTATCTTTTTTAAATCTTTTAAATCTTCTTCTTGCTGTATCATTACCATCCACATATCACTGGGATTTCCTTCAGAAAGTGAGGTGTTCATCCCTGTGTGCAGGGAGGACAAGAGGGCGACGGCATGTTAATGAACTTCAGAGCTACATTAATTAAAGACTTTGCACTTTCAGGGCTATTTTCAAAAGCTGTTAACAAAGCATTTCATGTTTCCAAAACCCACAAACTTAAAGGAAATTCAAGGCCTGCCCTGTCAAAGTACAGCATAAACATGAAATATAGATGTTATTGAATATTTAAAGCTGTTATTATCACAGCTACGTTAGCACAACAAAGACGACAGTGAGGACGAAGATAACAAAGGTGATGGATGAGCACAATGCTCAAACAACACACTCTTAAATGTCACCTAACGCAGCAATGTTGTCTGGTCATGCATGCATTTGCATGTGGACATGCATACTGTATGTACACACACAAACAGGCAGTGTTTGTATGTGTGCTTAGAGAAGAATAATTGATGTTGTGGGCCTCATACCACATGAATATATAATGGATCGAATCCTGGGCTGTTTTCCTGTCAGAGAGCAGGATAATTGGCATCCAACCCCACCTCTTACAAGTGAGAGGAAAAGATATACCAAAGAAGGTCGGGGTGGAAAAGAGAGAGAGAAAGTAAATCGAGCGATCGAGGGTGAGAGAGATACCGAGACAGGACAAACAGGAGGGAAAGGAAGAGAGAAAAAGGGAGGGAATTAAAGCTGGCTAGTGGCACATGTAATGGAGGAAACCTGGTCATTAGCCAGCCTTGCAGGGAGCCTTTGATGTGCTTCACACATCCTGCCAAGAGCATGGGAGCAGACCACTGGACGCTAAACTTTAATAGTCACCACCCACAGGGGACGTGCCGCTTCTAGCAAACAAGTGCACTCTGGTGCGCTCGCCTCGGCACATTCACGTGTGATTCACAGATAAAAGCAGAAACATGCACATACTGTACACAACCAGGAATGATGGTAAACACAGTGCAGCACATGTGCAACATTTTGACATAAAGGACAAAGACACACACACGCACAGTGAAAATTAGGCTGAAAGAATGCGATATCTTGAACAGCGGCTCAGATACTTCTGGGAGAGGGATAAAATTCTGTGCTGAGTATCTGCATTCCAAAATGTAAAAAATACCCGAGAAGCAAACAAAAGAATGATTTTCTGTTCATGTCATTTTCACACTGGGTGTGGCTCTTCCTCATGAGCATAACTGCATAACTGCTGAGAAATAACTAAATGTCACAGAGCTTTCATTTCCCTGCTATGGCTGTGGAGAAGCTGTATAATAATAATAACTTGGAATACAGCACTGCAAATCTTTTCCTTACATACCATCTTGATAAATTGCCTCATGGTGTTGCCCTGTCTTCTAATTAATTACCACGAGAGATGAAATGCTCTAAAGAAAACGGCAATTGTGAACCTATAAATAACACTTGATTGATGTCTTTCTCAGCACCAGTTAATGATAATGCCAGTGTCAAAAGATTTACAAGCCGTCGTGTGCTTGCATGTATTTTTCCCGAGTATCTACGCTTCATTTTTGATCAATGAATATCCATTAAGAGCTTGGGAGGATGGGAGGATTTGCATTTGCTGCTGGTCAATGAAATTCTGTTACACTAATGTTGGCTTTATTTTCAAGCAGTTTAAGGCATTAAATATATGTATTTTATCATAAAATGTATAATCTGAGCTTTGATACAAGGATTAAAGGAATGTGACAGCTAAACACAAGATTTATCTTTATTTTCGTCGGCTACATTTTGTTAACATCAACCTGACCTCTCAGGGTCGAGAGCCATTTGCCGTGGACAGAATTTGCTTGTAAATCACAGTGTTTACGGCATGTTTTGGTTAAGTACCATTCCAGCATCCTTGCATCAGTTGCAGTTACTTGAGGGATACTTCAAAGGCAGCGCATCTCCTCACTTCAACCCAATTAGAAGCACTGACAAACACAACTTTGGCTCTGAGGATTTAAGATCAACAGATCAAGCTTTGGCACAGATATGTTTGCTACAGAATTTGATTAAATAATAAGCCTGAAAATAGGCCAATGCTTGATATGAACAATATAACCTAAAATGTAACACGCACTTGTCAGCCTGTCATGTATTATGCCCCAAGGAAAATTAGTGTGTGAAGGTTAAAGGCCAGAAAACACGTGCACAGCACACGACAGAGCAGCATTTACCTGTGGAAAAGACTACGTTTCTGGACACCAACTTGTAATCGACAATGGAGAACTGAGGCAGCTCGATCCGTGTCACCCCAGTTACAGCGGACTCGCCCCCTTTCCAGTAGAACTCGATGTCGTCCGTGGTGTAGCCATCTGTACAAGAAGAAACATACACACACATACACCAAGGTGTAACCATCTGTCTAACCATCACTGGAGACCAAGATATTCAGTGTTGCTGATCATCCAACTGGGCTGTCATTTGGGAGGGAAGAAAAAAAAAAACATGTTTGAAGTTGTTTCCAACAACCAGACGTTGCTTTGAAAAGCAAGTAAGTTAATAGGTTTATATGAGCTCACACAAATGTCAAAAGATTTCAAAAATAGCTGACATGTCCTCTGTCCTTGGTTGCTCTTGCTTCAATTTTTGGATGTCTTACATTCCTTTTTATTATTCCAATACAAAAACTACTAACAAAAGATCTTATACTGTATATGAGAAAGTGGTCAACAAGAACACCAACAGGATGTGTGTGTCTCTGATAATCTTAATGCTTGTTTTCTATCCTACCATGTAGCTGGTGTGCCCTGGTGTGCCAGGTGTAAATCAGTTCCTGATTAGAGGGCTAAAAACTCAGCAGCGCTCTAAAGGTCCCCTGAGGACATTCACTCACGGTATGATGGCATTAGCATTACTCAAACTTAAAGGAGAACTCTGTCACATAAAGACTAAACTTCAAGAACTAAAAGCAGAGTGAGTATTGCCCTTACATTTCAACATTTAACATTTTTGGTCAACAGTGAAATATCTATCAGTGATTTCTAGCTGTAGTCACCTACCAGCTTTGAGCTTTATTTCTTAGTGAAAGAAAGAAAAAATAAAATGTCATCTTTTTTTATAATATTCTGTATAGTCAGCCCTGACATAGGTCAGTGTTTTACTACTCTTAAGATACTGCTCTCCTGCTCTCACTCAGTACAGGAGATGAAACATGATTAGCAATGAGAACCAGAACCAGTGATCTTCCAGGGTCATGTGGATGACGGATGTAAATTTATGATTGGGCCGATCTCCCATAAACTCCCATAAAGGACAGTTGTATAATGTCTTCTGTGGCTGTGGAGGGAGGTTTCTGAAGTCTGACAAAATAACATGTGTAATGTTATCAAGGTTATCTCTGCAAGTCCTCAGAATTTATGGAAATGCAATATTAAATCTATGGAATACCCCTTTAAGGAGAGCTGATGATTAATGTATATAGTATTGTCATATAAAATAAAACCCATCCTTCTGATACAGATTTAAAACAAATACTACAAGACTTAAATTCAGAAAAAGAACCAGGCTTGATACAGCTTCACTCAAAATAACATTTCACACATGAGACCTTGTTGGTTTTCTTCTCAGCCTGCGCAGTGCGCTGAATGTCAGCCCTGAAGCCATTCGGCCTTTCTACTCACAGCTCTCTATCTCCAGAGTGCAGTTCTGTTCATCCAGGGGATACCTCCTGAGATCCATCATACACGCTGCTGTTGTGGTTATCCTACAGAAGACGACACAAATGGGGGAACAGGGGAAGCAAAAGAGAATATATTTTAGATACTGTGTGTGATTTATACATTATTCTGAAAAGAAGATGGATAGGAAGGCAGTAAGGAAGGAATGGACAGGAATCCTTTCTTTTTCCGAGCCATCTGAATTGTTAGCACAAAAACAGCAATGCAGTAAGTACTTGTTAACAGAGACACATAAGAGACTGTGGGAATACAATTAGATTAAAGCATTAAGGTGATAGCACTTGGACTAATCATCTTTAAAGGAAACTGGATGTCCATTTGTCTTAACACTTAGTTCCTTGGTTGGCTTCATATTACTGGAGACTTTTGGCATTGTTGTGTTAAAATAAGATTATGGCATCACCTCTGAAGTAAAATGCTGACTGTAACTGTATACATAATCACACTCCAGATCCCTGACAGACAAATACTTCACGGCCCCTTCACTGACACTGGCTGCCCTCCGTCCTGAAATTAAACGAACGTTTGTGCAAATAAAAATCGTATTAAGGCAACACATTTTGGCAGAGTTTAGTGCCTGCTCATCTGAACAAGGTCGTGAGGAGGTATCCCTTTGTTTGTGATATGTATGAGGTCAAACGGCTGATGATCAGACAGTTAAAATTAGCAGCAAAGTGAAATACAAATTCAAAATGATTTAGGCTAAGTCTGGCCTGAGTACAAGCCGGCTGCTTGGCAGTTAGCCACTGGATGTCTTCATTCAGTTAAGACTCAGATGAGGCTGTGGAAACCCATTAGATGATGATATTATACAGCTCAGTTTACAATAACATAACATTAGGTCTGCAAAATGTAAATGTGGTGTGATGCACTGCAGTTTACAGAGAAATTTTCTAACTTGGATCTCCACTGTATGATATAACTTTGGATATTATAACAGAATCTATGAAGATTCACTAAAGATGTGCATATTTCAGACTTACCTGACATAAATTTATATAACAGCTCATATCACAAACACCACGTCACACATTTCCCTCTCCCTTTAATCTCTTGAAAGCATTGAGGGGTCTATAAGTAGCCCACGAGGCTAAGTGCTGTGAACTCCACTTGCATAATCAAGTATGGCTGTATGACTGTAAAGTATGAACACTGACATATACAAACACAAACATGCAAGTACACATGCAAACACACACACACACACACTCTTTTCGCTTTGTGCTCTAATAACTCAAAGCATGCATTCATATTCATAGGTCACACTAACTCTTCTGAACCTGCCTCTCAAAAAGATCAATGGAAATTCAAAACAAGGGCTTTATGAAACAAATATTAAACAACAGCTGTGAGCCTAATGTTGCATTAATACACCTTCTAACCTGCTCGCACTCCTTTTCCTGAATGATCTCTGACTGCTCCCTCCCTTTCTTAAAAATCAAGTGCTGAAGCGCCCTTCAGCATTGCCACATATTCCTCTGGCTGCTCATAGTCCAGTAGCAGAGAACTGCCAAGTTCTCAGCTTGGATGACTGCGCTGCTGTAACAGTGCTTTAAACACACAGAATTAACTTGACACCGGGAAACATCTGAGAACATTTGTGACCCTGAGATCCAATTTGTTGCCTGTTGTGGGGACTGTTGCTCATTTGCATGGCCCAGAAATTGCAGATTACCACGCTAACAACATAAATGAACTCAGTTGTGCCACAGTACTGGGAAACAATTACACCTAGTGTGAATTTACAGACATGTATTTAACAGAATAAGGCTGGTGTTAGTCAGGATTGTTCTTAATGTCAACAAATCCCCAAAAAGACTAAAACCAACAATGTTGGTTGTGTGTGGCCATCAACCCCAAGCTGACCTTTTTAAAACTGGGCTACAAATATAGTGTTTTATTTTTTTTTAAGTCTTAATAATTTCATGGGCACTGTAGTTTATAGCAAACATCACTAAATGTATTTTTGGGGGACTATTTTCAGTGGCTGATTGAAACAGCTGTGTGTTCACTGGACAACAATGGAGCTGTCTGACAAAGAGGAATAAGATAGATCAGGCTTCACCTACACAGGAATTACATGGTACGAGGATCCATTCATTGTGGTGTTGGTCTTTGCATGGTGTCATAGTTTTTGACTGAATATCTCCAGACTTATCCTTTACCAGTCACATGAATGCTTAAGGAGGACTATAAAACAACAGGTAGCTCCCTCATTGACGATTTATCTGTACATTTTTAAAGAACAAACATACCGTTACTGTGCAAAGTAGACAATACCTGAGGCCGTAGAGAACGGTTCCGTCAGGATGTAGGCGGATCATGCGGTTTTTCACTGTGACTCCGTGGACGAAAGACTTCTTGTCGTTGAGGAAGTAGGTGTCAGGGACCCAGAGCTGGTCAGCGACCCTGTTATCCAGCGTCAAGTTGAGGGGGATTCCTACGTAGGCTAGACGCTTGTCCCTCCAGTACTGCTGGAAATACATGGTCAACGTGTAGTCCTATGGATACAAACAGAGCAAAAGAGACAATGAGAACAGGTCACATTTTAAACACTAAATCCTTTTTAAACAGACAAGCTTGAACAAGCTGCTGCAGACCTCAAAAGCAAACATCAACAGCTTTGAAAATATTTACTCTGCCCATTCCCCACTGTTAGTGCTCCTAATATTTATATGACATGACACAGCATCCTACAAGCTGGAGGGAGTGTTGGCCAACTGGTTCACATGCCGCAGCCAAATTCTCAGAAGTGCCTTTGCCCTCCCTTCTGGAATACAGTAACCCATACAGTTGTGTGCCATTGTACAACAGCGTGTGGGCAGGCTGACTCATGTAGCTGCAGCTTTAGAGGAAAATTTCATACAAAAATTTCACTTAATATATCAACATAATTCTCTCCCTTAGTAGTATAGTCTCAGTACAGGCACAGTGATTCACAAAGCCCCAGAGTTGAACTGTAATAGTGCCCAAAAGCTTTTTAAACACATGGTACATTTCATTTTATTCAAACAGCCTGTCTCTGGGGCTTAATGGGACATTTTTCCTTACAGTAAATTACTGCCATCTCTATTCAAATGACTGTTTTTATTTTTCTTATGCAGTTTTATTATATGTCAGGCTGTTGTTTGCACTGTGCTGTTATTTTCTCTGCATAGGGGACCAAAATGGAAATATGTGATTTAAGTAATACTTTATTGCACTGTTCTCTGAGGGCATACCTAATTTGTTAGTTTAATAGGTATTTTCCCATTTCCCAAACGCAATCAAAAACACAGAAAGAGTGAATCTTAAAGGCTCCAATGCAGTATACAAGACCTAAAGAGTCCTTTTACCTCTTCCTGTAAACACAACCTCCGCTGTATTAGCTGGTCACTCTGCTTGTTACAGTGAGACTGTGTAACTTCTGAGAGTAAAAATAACACATTCTTAATTTTGCAATGAAAAAATTAAACACTGTCACAGCTTTTACAGCTACAGTCCTATTTGGTGGGGATCATTCCCATTATTGATTAATCTACCAATCATTTTTCACCACACTAGCAGCATAGCTCTAAGGAGGGCAATTCCGGTCTGTCGGTCCTGGATATCTAATGACGTTCCCATCACCACCATTCATGTTAGCCTATGACAATTATATGACTGTATAAGCTGAGAGCTCCCATCTCAAACTGCATTTTACAAATGGGCTTCACATCTGATTTTACTGGTTTTCTTTTAAAGCACTGAATTGTTTGCAAATATGAAAGTGTTCATGTAAGACTCCCTGTACCTCTCTGTGTAACCAACCCTTGCCATCTGGCCCCTAAGCAAAATATGCATTGGCAAGAAGCACCTAAAGTCAGGCCAGGAGGATGCTATTAGCTCAGAGAAAGCAAATGTTTTTAGAATAGTTGTGTAAGTTAAAAAAAAAAAAGGATGTGATAATAATAAGTAACTAACATTTTTGTTGTTTTGCCTTGAGTCGAGCAGCATTTGACCAGAGCACCAACGGCAGCAGAGATAGAGGACAGAGCCTCTCCCTCCTTCCTCCACATCACATAATCCACTTACCAAAGCTAACGGTCTCCCTCCTCTATTTCGGTTTTTCTCTCAGTCTATCTGTACTCTCTCACTCTTTCTCTCTCTCTCTCTCTCTCTCTCTCTCTCTCTCGGGGCACTGCCATGATCTCCCCTCTGCCCGCTGTGGCGTTGAAATGAAACCAGCCTGCACCAACGTGGCACTGGCAAAGGCACACATGTCCACTGGTGCTGCATTTTTCAGGTGCACACCAAAGGGGAGTGAAAATGAAGATTAAAGCAGCCACTGTAATAAAGACTCATGTGTGTTATGTAACTGAAACAGTTATTTGTCTCTTAGCACGCCCATTCATGCTTTCTCTTCTCTAAAACTGTAATGCTTCCAAAACACTTGAGCTCTTGCATTTTCATGAGATAACTAAAGAATAGAGTGAAATCAAGCTATGCAAATTCTGGCAACTGACTGAAAGTTAATTATTCCTTTATTTTTACTAATACTTCATACTCAGTTGTTATGGCTTCCAGGTTTGGTTAGCACACAGAGATGTGAACAGAGAAGATCTTAGTCAGCACAGGATACAGATTGGTCACACAGCATGAGAAGGAAAGCTCACTGGCACTGAGCCATAAATGTATAGTGGTAAAGCCATGGCCTGTTTGGTATCTGCAGCCCCAAAAACACTGAACAGTTCTGGTTTCGTGGCTCAAATTTCCCACTAATAATGCGAGAAAGAAGGAAATATATTTAAGATATCAGGTAATAATATAACCTGAATTGTGATGGCGATTTTTCACTGTTTTCTATTTATTTAAAAAATTAAACAGACAATCACTAAATCAAAAAGCAATCAATAAATGAATCAATAATGAAAACGATTGTTAGCTGCAGCCCTAGATGCTAAAATCCCACTGGTCATTTTACCCATAAAAGATGAGTACACCTACTCAAAATGTGTTATGATGTTACATGTTAACCTTTCAGTATACATTATAAGAATCCCTTAATAATTCTGTCCTTAATCAAATTACCACTAACTAAATGAGGTACTTTAAAATCCAACAATGCCCATGGAGTGGAAGGAACAAGGGTCTAAAAGTTCTTACTGTGAATTTTTATGATTTTAGCTGATGATTATTTTCATTATCACTTAATTTGCAGGTCATTTTCTCAACTAAACGATTCATCATTCATAGTGAAAATGATAATAATTTCCCACGGCCCACGCTGACGTAACCTAACACCCATCCTCACACTGAAGAGGCTGGAACCAACACATCTTTGATTAAAAACAATATATAATATATAATTATCAAAAATAGTTGCTGATTCATTTTCTGTTCATTGATTGTTGCAGCTCTAGACAGTTTAAAAAAAAAATTAAAGTATCAAAATTGATGCATTCTTCTTCTTGTCAAAACGTGGTGCCTACATTACCCACAATGCAACTCCACGATTCACTCGACTGTACAGATTCAGGTGTGTTAACGTGCTAATGTATCCTCGAGCCTCTTGTAAAGATGAAGAGCGGACTATTATGGCCTGGTAAACTCACTTCTTTCTAACTTCCGTAGTCATATTTGTGTTAGTCTTCACACCAAAGATTTCACACAACTCCCTCTGGAGTCACAAACGGTTTATACATATGTAGTAGGACTCCCCAACACCTGCAGACGAACTCTGATGTTTAAAGTTAGTGGAGTTTGCCTTTAATTCAGCCTGCACTGGAGCTGATCATCCACTAGCAACAGCATGGAGTTGACCATTCTTCTGTTACTTTAGGTGATAGGAAAATAAATCCTTGTCAGTTTCCAGGATTTTGTGACATAATGGGCAATAAGTGTTATCAGTCACAGCGCCATTAAAGTGGTCAGTGTGGATTGATCACAGCATGTGGTGGAAATTAAATTTGCTCTGTAAAGGACTACTGTGGACTTGCCTTCCCCCCTCTCCTCCAATACCACTGTAACCTTACCCTCCATCAATCCCTACAAGTGACTAATGTCTCTTTCACACTGCCTTGTTTTGACCCTTATCGCATCACTTCTCCCCCCTCCTCCCTCTCCCCGAGCAGTATCACACTTTAGGTATGCATTTCCATCTCCCACCAGCATGTCAGCAGGTGGGCAGCCCAGCAAGTGGCTACAGTGCACGCACACACACACACACACACACACACACACACACACACACACACACACACACACACACCGAGTAAGACATAAATGATTTATATTAACCATGTAGCCTGTACAAACACGCGGCCAAGGAATCCTCATCAATCTTGCATGGAGACAATCAAAATGAATTTCAGATGAGGATGAGTGCAGCTTTGCAGTACCTGCCCTGGAATTTTTTTTTTCTTTAGGGAGGTGGGCTCAGATTTTCTATGAACTAGGACTATGGATTATGAATTATTGACAAGTCTCCCATTTCCCACAACACACAAATTCCCAATACTGTTTGGTTATTAGCATACGTTTTCTGCAGAGATAATGACAGTGACCAGAGGAAGTGATTTCCAGCAAGCCTCAATTATTCAATTAACGCCACTGGATATTCACTTTCATTCAGGGTGTGTGAGAATTCAGATAAGCAGAGTTTTGGCTGCGAACTGACCCATTTTCTATTTAATCTCTCTCTCTCTCATACTGACTGCTATGTTGTGATACCACCAGAATCTAGGAAATATCCTGCTAACATTGTTTGTCGCATGGCATATGTTCTCCCTCTTCCTTAGCATATGCCGCAACTCGCCCATCATCATACGCAGCAGCACAATACGAGTGAATAGAAAATGTGTTAGAAAACTGAAAACTAAAGAATCATCGCCACCACATCTGACACATATCAGAGCCGCTCCGCTCAACGGCAACATGAAAAATAAATGACCGCAGCTCTGCAAGTTTTCCCCGACTTAACTTCACATTTCGGTGCAGGAGAGAAAAACGATGATATGATATGTAATCACCGTGTACTCCATATGAACCCCCCGTTCAGTAAAGCAATTTGTCACTTCAATGTAATTTCGGAGTGCTCCCTCAGGATGGCCCTGAGGCGTATATCACCGCAGTGCGGGGGAATCCCTCAGCGAGCTCCTATCCCCCTCCTTCTGCTGCTATAGAATGGTAAAAATAGCACTGTCCCTTATTGAGAGCAAACACGGGGAGGTGATTGAATTGGGCTTTTTCCTCTAAATGACAGTGTTGGCCTTCAATATATAGGTTCATTTCCTCACTGTCTAATATTTTATGATGTATTGCCTCATAATAAGGAAAGAGGGAGAGAAAGACGGGGAACAACCAATGGTAAATGTACAAACAGAACATTTCTCTCTGATATGAGCAGAGCCACTGTGACACTCCAGTACACAAAGCTGGACACAGAGCCTTTCTTTTTATTTACTGGTGTATATCATAGCCTTTCCCTTGAAGCTTAGGTGTACATTTTTTTAAGAATTTACTTTATCCATGGAAAACTGGTCCTCTCTCTTCTATAAACTCATGGATTCTTCAGTGTAATTTGCTACGTTGGACAGTATTTGCACTATTTTTAAGTTGGGTTTTTCAGCAAGTGCACAATGTGAATGTAGGCTGTTTTTTTCTTTATGAAATGAGGTCCCCAAACTGTGTCATATGCTTAAATAACAGATGCAGTTAGAGAAGGCAGTACTCCAGGGCAGAGCAGGTTTTCAGCAGCCAAAGATTAGGTACCATGCAACCCAGGCCTCAAAAGAAAAAGAAGAGAAGATGATTATGTGCTGGTTTAATCAGCGACATACAGTAAGATCAGACAAAGGAAGGGCTTCATGCAAAAACCACATGAACCACTTGTATGAACTTGCTGCTTTCACCAATATTCACATATCTTCAATTTTCTATTTGGTACAAACAATATTCGCTTTGACTTGAGATTTATTTCTGACAGAGTACGATTTCTAATTTTTCTGGCACTTAAACCTCTACTGCCTCGCTAAATTTGCCACATTTTTGTCTGCTGGTGTCCAACAGTCGGACATGAAGCTCTAAGGTGTGAGCTAGCATTACCCAGTAATTCACACAAAGACTGGAGATCAGAAAAAAAGCCTAAAAAGTGACAAATTCTTGCAGAAATACATTTTTTCTTTCTTCTTATTCTGCTAATGAGCTTGAGACGCCTAAGATTGATCTTACAAGCCCTGTGGGGGGTCCAGACCCCAGTGTTGGGCACCACTGCTCCTTTACACTGCAACAGATCCAATTTATAAGCTATTATAATATGCATAGCAAGTATATGAGGATCCTGAATATGACTGTGACAATTACATTTATTATTATTTTGACTCAGGGGAACACTGGTGGCCTTGGGGTTTTGAGGCACCAGCCATGAATGCAATGATGCAGGACATTCCCCTGCTCTCTCCTTTATATCCTGTCATCTGTCTACTGATAACTCTGGAATAAAGGCACAAAGAAATAACATACCAATAGTACAGTCATCAGCCCAAATATGTGATTTCTGACCTTTTCATTCTTCAAATCAATTTTTAAAAAACCCAACGGTGTAGAGTTCCTTCCATTTCTCCCTCCTAAACCTCATATATCTGCTGTCTCCACTACAGTGAGAAGAATCAGACTGTAGACTGATGACCTTTGCAATAACTCCCATCATAAATCCAGTTCATAGTTTACCTGCCCCTCTTTTATTTGCTGAAAGAATAACAGCTGCTTAAGGTGCACCGAAAAAGGAAATGAGGCCTGTCAATTTTAAATTCCCCAGGCCCCATACATGCAGTGTCTCAACTCAACAAGGGACTGTAGAGTTAGAACCAGTAGAATGGGCAATCCCCCGTTCAAATGATACGTCCTTTCAGTGGGTCGGCACTCCAAACCAGGAAGTGCCCGCTCTGCCTATTCTGAATCTCACTGATCATCACTTCATCCTACAGCATTCTCTCTCCTGAGGCCAATTACATTCCATCAGACAGGAAGCCGGATGCCGGATAAAAGATATGGGGGTATATTAAGCCACAATCAGAGCACAGAGAAAAGATTTGCTCTGTCATAGCTGGAAGACCTATATAGGATAATTAGGGTGGCATAGTTAGTGCATTGGCAATATCTGATTCCAAGATTTATTTCACGCAGGAGGCCACGCGGTACATGGATGCTGCCGGTGATTGTGGCACCATCAGGCTCAGATGGTGTATTTGAAACGCTATTAACCTCAACGCCTGGTAACATCATCCTCACATCATTCAATGGAATTGTAGATACATACATACATGTAAATTACCTGAGACATGAAAAAACACTAGTCGAGGCAAAGAAATCAAAGGAAAGCTGGTTTACGGGCTTGTTGTGTTACTGGTACTAAAATCTGAAAAAACAAACCAGGCAGCAGGAACATTTGGAGAAAGAGAGCTGGAGATCTTTTCACCTCTCCATAATGACAGATTTTTTTTTCTCTTTCTGACACCCACATGCAGCCGTGGGTGTATGGATGACTAGCTTGTTCAACCTGTTACTGCAACTACATTGACAGTGCAGGCTCTGACCATTTCCCCGTGTGAGTAGCTCTACCTTCGTTATGCTGTAATTTAATTTCCCAAAATTATGATGAGTTTCGCGAGGCACAGATAATGGGCTTGGATAAAGGCCTTGATGGCTCTTAGCGCAACAGAGAATCGTGCCTGTTTGTCCATTTGTGCAAGAGAAGGTTGTGATAATGAAAGCACACCTACACATGGTGCCCTTATTTTGCTCTTAAACTTTCTTAATGACAGAATTTCAAAAACATTTTAAATGCAGGCAAACACTGTGCTCATTTCCACCTCCAAACCTTACATTAAACCAATTTTCTAATCTAAAAAATAACCTTTTACAAAAGCTCCTTTCTCTGATTAGCATTCCAAAAGAGCACTAACAAGCGACACATTTTCAGGTGATCCATTCTGAAGTCTACAACTAGTTTCCGAGTAAGCAGGTAATCTATCTTGCCTTGTTCTGATCTTGTCCTAGTATATGTTTCTCATCAGCGGAGGCCCCCGGCACGCTACAAACAAACCTCAGAGGTAATTAGTGTGCCTTTCTCAGACACTTTAGCATCTGCTGGTGCCGGAGCTCACGCTCTGCGAAGGCGTCGGAGTGGCAGAAACTGACTTGGTCGACCTGCCCTTCCAGGTGGGTTCTTGGACGAGCCAGATGCTATATTCACTCGCTGTCTCACAAGCTCGCTCACAAGCTTCGATCTGCTACCGTCTCCTCTCTCTGCCTCCCTCCTTTCCTAAGTTCTTCGATTCCTCGCTTTCTCTGCTCTTTTCTGTTTGGTTCGGTCATTCAATAAATCTTTAGATCTTACAGTTCTCCTCTCCCCTTTCTCTTCTAAATCTCTTGATCTGCCTGAGTGCTATGTCCAGTGAAATTCCCAGAGCTCAGAGCACTGTAAAGACCACTTTCAGCTGGCATGGGCTGATGAAATGAACTCCCACTCCACATCAAATAAAACCAGAGTGGAGGTATGTATAGGAGTCAGGAGAATATATAGTGGAGGGCAGCAAATGCCAAACAGAGGTTTATCAATAGTAAGTATTTATGGACTGTACACAAATTATTGGGATGAGGATGGGGGTGGGGGGGGGGTTAAATCTTACATTTCACTTTTTATAAAACAACATCCAGAGACATTAATACTTTCCTTTGACTCTTCCCTTGATATCTCAAAGCATAGCTAATAATTATTAACAACCAAAAGAAGCATAAAGAATTTAAGATGACGTAATCTAATTTCAATCTTTATATATTAAAGGGGAATTCCACCAATTTAAAGAAGCTGAAAAAGTGTGAAAAGTCTGCAGTTAGTAAGAAGTGAGTTTACCAAACCTCTGAGGCTCCTCATCTGTGCTTGAGGCTTATGGCTCAAGGCTACATCAACCACTACAAGCACAACACACCTGAATGTCTGGCTGTACTATTAGCAGTTACACTGCATTGTGCTTAACGGGGGTGCCAGGTTTAGACAAGAAAGAAGAAAGAGTATGATTAAAAAAGACAGTAACTCTGGTTTTGTGGGATCCAAGATTCAGGGTATTTTTTGCTTCTACAAACTGACATACCAGTGCTATAGTCTAGTTAATGGTAATGGGAAAACTAAAGACCCCCTAAAGAGACAGGATTGTTGTCTTCTGCATACAGAAAAAAGCCATGAATATAAATTTAGGGTGGGAATAAATTAGATCAGTCTCTGCTGTAAATAAAAGGACGACCATCCTAACAGCACAAATAGAAAATGCATAACCCTCTCCATTTTCTGACCTCCCTTTCACCCCTAATTATTTGCATATAGAAACCAATAAACACTAATTAACCTGTGCAAAGCATCTGAAGATGTTTGTTTTTTAGTACATTCACAATCCTGCATGCACTCAGATAGTACCTCATGATACCTGTGACAACACTGTATTGACTTGCGCTCATTTGTTCACCTCCTTCACCTCAACCTTTACTCCCGCAGTCAATGCCTAACCTTAACCCTCTGCACTAATGTATCAGCGACTTTGTTAACCTCTGACTCTCTTTGATCTTTAACATTAAACCTCAATCCAACCTTTCAAAGTGACCCTTTCCTTAACAAGGCTGTCAGGCGCTCTCTCAAACCCAGACTAAAGCTGCAGAGCCTTTACTCAAAAACTGCACTTTGCATTGTTGTGTTGTTCTTTACGGTGTTGCAGCATTCCCTTTCTTCTTCATTTAGGAGAGAAAGTCACATCAAGCTTACAATTTGGCAGAGCTGTTTCTTTCTTTATCTGCAGAGCAGGATCCAGGTCTCATTTCAGCATATCAAGCACTTCTTGTCTCAATAAAACCTCGACTTTTAAGACTAGTCTCCCAATTATGCCTGTGGCTTGTTCCACTAGGCTGGTGAAGTGGATTTAGCAGCTGAAATTTTATTGAAATTTTTTTATTGCAGGACGGTGCCTAACAACTTGGAAATTGTCTTCATCACAAAAGAGAGAGAGAGAGCTGCATTTATCTGGGCTGTGCTGTTTAGTGTTGCTGAATGGATGAAGCACAGCACTGTCACTGTCAGGACAAAAGCACTCATTATCCATTTCCCTTCGGAGCAACCCCCATGTTAAAACTACAGACGGTCCCAGCATCGGATGAAAAGGATCCACTAAATGTCAAACGCTGGTGCAAAAACAAACAGCTTGACCAGTCTTGTTTTGGCATAAAAGCTGGATGACATCCAGGAATTGTTCATCTAAAAAGCGCAGATGCACAGACGCACATGTGCAGTCCCTCAGAGTAATGGTGGTGATGAGAAAAAGGCCTAATTAATTATCAGTTTAGGTGTGATCTCAGCTGTCTGACTCCATGGCTGATCAGCTGCCTTCATCTGCTCTGTGGGGAATAGCCTGCTTGGCTTGCTAGCCAATGTTAGCTACTGAACTCTTGGCAAACAAAGCATTTAGCCTAGATCCTAAAGGGCCAAACAGAACAATAGGTGCAGGCTTTACTCATCATATCTATATACTGACTATCATTTCTGTGCAGAAGTTCTTACAAACACATTTCTGCACTGGAAAGATGAAAAACTAGATGAATATGAAGGAAAGTTAAAGCTAGTTAAAGCTTTATAATCAGTTAATCTGATTCGTTCTTAGCTGCATCCCTAGAACAAGAGAATAATCTAAGCTCACAAAACAATTAAAACAATATTGTATAAAATATTGACAGAATAGCATGTGACAGAAAACAGTGAAAAATGCCAGTTCCATAAAGGTGACGTTGTCAAACAGCAAATATTTGGTCCAATCCACAGTCCCAAACATCCAAACTATTAATTTACTGACACATAAAACATAAAAACAGCAAATCCTCACCTTAGAGAGAAATATTTAGTATTTTTGTCTGAAAACAACAATTAACCGCTTGTCAAAATAGTTCCAAGTTGTGTATGCTAAAAAAGGTAGCACTGCTCTGCCCCCCCCAAAAAAAACCTTGCTACCAGGCTGCGACGACATTTCCCACAGAGCACCTGCTGGAAAGTCAGTTTTCAAAGCCAGGAGTCACCTACTGAAGTAATCATTGAGTCATTAGTATTGATCAACACCCGCCCACACACCACCCACCACATACATAATAATCATTTACTGATTTCTTATGGTGCAGCAGAAATGCAGCGTTCCTCTCCTCTGTAGACCTGGTCAATAAGGACCAGACATCATATGTGTGAAATGAAGTTCTGTGCACTGCGATGGTGTACACATACAGAGGTCGAGGTGTAAACTGCTGCATCCCTGACTGACCTGAATTTGACTCCTCATGACAGCACAAGAGCACACGGGCTCAGCAGCCAGCATCTCTAATAAAAGTCATAATGGTTACACCTACACAAGCAATGGCCCGTGAAACGTGTCGGAGTAGAGGTCCTGATCTGGAATCAGGGATTGCGGCTCGTGGGTTTCAAAGCCTGGATCCAAACCAATTACAAGCAATGGCTACCGTTCAATCTGGTGCCGGAGCCTTAAAATCCTATTCTTCTGCGGAAGAATCGAAAATGTAGCCAATGGGGCGAGACGTGTCACTTGTTTCCGGTGAAATTTGGGTCATCGTCGGCTGGTATTTTAAGATACAATAGCCTGGGGTTACTTTCCTGCATGTAAGTACACGTGTCAACGCGGGGCAAACAGCATCTAGTTCACAAATTAGCAAATCCAATCAGAGTTGCCTGATAGCTGTCTGCTCAGAGGGCCTCCCGGGTGGACGCTCCTCAAACACTGTTAACTGTGGCTACAGAGGTTAACAAGCAGAGCAAAGTAAGAGCTAAGGTTTCCTCTGGCTGTCAATTTCGAGAGTCCAGCATCACCAGCGTATATTTTCCAGAGTCTGTGCAGGGCCAATGCATTGACTGTGGACTGTATTGATTGTAAAACCACTGCTCCGGCTTTAATCTGTCCTCTAAGTGAGTCGGTGCTGCTGTCTGATGATCAGCATTGTTGGAAACAGCAGCAGGAGGCTGTATTATGTTTATTTTTTACACCCGGGCTGAGCGTTCTGTGGACGTATGGCAACACTGTGCTGGGAGTGTGTGAGATAAAGATGTTTTATTGCTTACAGGAAACCCAGCCCATCCATCTCAGCATCGCATAATGGCTTCAGAGGGAAAACTGGATTTGCATCAGCACTTCCTACTAGCAAGAAAGCTATGAAATCATGTTGTATGAGTGCCAGTGTATCAGCACAGAGACAGAGCCGGGACTGCATACATTATGTGGTCGAGTAAACACTGAGAAACAGCACTGGTGTGATGTAAATTCACTCACCATGTTGACTTCTGACACCATGTCTATGCTGGCCACGTCTATGCTCATCCCGACTGCAACAGGGGCCCCTGGAAGAGGTTAAACAGCAGAATATGTATATAGGCCTACACCTCTGCACCTGACCACAACACTGTGAATGGCGCCAAAAATAAAGCTGCCTGCCTCCGGCGCGTACGAGGATTAAACGGGGGGGTAAACACGGCACATACCTCCAAAGTCCGGTCTCAGTCGGATATCATAACCCTTCAGTAGTTTATCCACCGTCTCCTTCACGAAAGACATGTTGCTCGGTTCATTGACGCTGAAAAGACAGGAAAAAAAAGAAAACACAAGAGGGAAACATCACCTTGACTCGTGCATCAATCAGCAATCGGCAATAACCTTGACTTATGAAAACGTCAAAAGCACTCACCTTTTCGCGCAACACACAATCGAACCGACAACCAGCGCGGACAAGACGCGAAATTGACGAACCCCGTGCAAAGAAAACATCACCCTATCCTTTTTTTCTGTGTTGTTGTTTTTTTTTTTGTTGTTGTTTACAGCCACAACAACAGCAAAGAGCCCCCCCCTCAATCAACAGACGGCTCCGGACGCTCTCCGAATCAGAGTAAATCCATTGATTGCCCAAAAGGAGAAAGTCGACTGAAGGGCTGGAAAAAAAGTCAGCAGCTCGCCGCGGATGGAGTCAGATATGAAATATGGGCTGGCATCGCCTCCCTGGCATGAACACTGGCTCCGCGTTTCTTTGCCGTGTCTGACTGTGCAGGAGGCTCTGACATTCAGGAGCTGAAGCGCATATTGATGAGCAGGGCGTACAGGGAAGCTGCTGCTGGTGGCGGTGAAGGCACTCGGCTTGTTCAAATGAGAGACGAAGCCCAACACTTACACACTGTAAAAAAATAGCCACCAGTAGCTGCAGTACAGTCTGAGCATTCAGGGGTTTTATTTATTTATTTATTTATTTATTTATTTATTTATGAGCTGCTGATAAGTTTGTTTTCAGAGCAGCAGATTAGTGTGGACATGGGAGTTTAAAGGGTCACTGCAGCAGTTTTATTACACTTTCAATAATTTGTGGAGCCAACGAAAGATACCAGCGGACCCAGACATCCTGAACTGTAGTCCTGGATCACACAATTCCCAAAATGCATCTCAGCAGCATCCCTATATTAGACTTTCCCCAAATGGGCAGTGTCCACATTCTTCAGACTTCACATTTCCGGTTTGTAACAGGTTTTTAGGTAAACAACAAAAAAAAAAAAGTCTCAAGTCAAGTCTCTGTTTCAAAGCCTCCATACTACACCAAAGTGTGTTGTTAAAATTGACATTTTTTACAGTGCTCCTCACACCATCTGCGCCAATCCCCATCCCCTGTTTCCTATAAAAATGGCAGGACCCGAACAGTATAGAGTGGGAACAGGCTGCATTTATCAAACCATTAATCGATGCTCGTGATTGATTAGCCTGTTAATCATCTAAAATGGGTTCTCCTTAACTAAAATGGAGGGCTCCACTATCTATTATTTAGGCTCGGAAATATTGGGAGTCGATATCAGAAATTCCGTGCATAATTGGGACCCGACACACACACACACACACACACACACACACACACACACACACACACACACACACAGTTGGAGACCCTCCTTAATAAATGATGTGTGTTGTTGTTGTTGTTGTTGTTGTGACATTTCCTACCTCGTGTCATAGATGGCGAATAACTTCTTGTTTCCGTCAACAGCGTTCCTGAAAGAAAAGGATGGTGACATCATTAATGATAAAACAGCTTTTATCCAATGAAAACGCTGCTGGTAAATTAAAAGGCGGGTGATTATTCATCAAATCCAACCATTAACATAAACACACACACATCTGTTATCGGGACAGATTCTCTTTTCATGTCTTTGATTTTACATGTCAGGAGTTTATTTGTCCAAAGATCCCTGATTAGTTAATTGATGTGGGTTAATTGATCGGTGTGGTCTGCGGAGCTTCTGTTCCTGAACACTTTAGTTGCCTGGGGTACAGCAGGAATCCAAAACAGCCTGCAGGGCAAATGATGAAAGGCACTGTATTTCCTCTGGGGGATCCCCACCACCACCTCACCCCCACCCCGGACACCTTTTCATCCACACACCCCTCTGAATCTGTTGTTCACTCCTTCACTCATGCCCCTGTCAGCCGGCCATCACTCCGGGGAAAGCACCGGCCGTGTTGCTGGAGTCAGGCTCCTGAGGGGACACACCGGTGGAAGCTCCCGTCCACAGACAGTATCTCCACACGGAGCAAAGAAAGTGGAGGAAGGTTAAATATCAGACGCTAATTACCGCCTACGAAACATGGAGCTCGGCTACCCTCTTATGGCAAACGTCAGGATGATAACGACTTTAGTTTGAGACTTTATTGGGGAGGCTCAGCTGTTTTGACGGTACTGACAGTATGCAAATTCACACCAAGATAAAAGAGACTGAGCTGACAAAGGCAAACAAATGCACTTTTTTGGAGGTGTTATTTCATCCACTGTCTCCACACAGGCTTCACACATCTGCGCACCTGTCTGTCACATATTTTATTTATTTCAATGTTACATCTTCTCTGAGTTTTGCTGCAGCAATCTGTCAACTTTAACATTTTACATCTGTGCTTGCCTTTGAGTCCCAACCAGGGGCAGCTCGGGGTAAATAGATGAAGCAACCCAGTCCTTCAGATACAGATGCGACTGACCAAACCGACCTATAAACATCCATTCACTTAAATGAAAACATGACAGGTATGAAAGGGTGGGGAACCACTGCTATGTGCTTCTTCAGTTGAATTCATAGGGTTGAAACCCCCCCCCCTTTCTGAGATGCACTGCCAGCGCGCCTCCCTCCTCCCAACCCACCAATGGGGAGCACCTATTATAAAATTATTAGCTCCGATGCAGCACTCCATTCTCTCGGACCGGCAGTAGGCGGTGTAGCAAAAGAGACGGGAAAAAAAAAAAAAGAAAATATGTGGAGAGAACTGACTCTCCTCGGAGGCTGGGGGACCAGACCGACGAGGCAGCGAGTGTGATGCTGCTGCTGCAACACCTCTGGAGGCGATGCAGGAGACGCGGTGCAGCAGGCACTGAAGGAGGAAGACGGTGTAGCCTATAGGAGGAGACCAGACAGACTACTACAACAGCGCCTGATGGGGGACCGCTGATTGAGAGAGAGAGAGAGAGAGAGAGAGAGAGAGAGAGAGAGAGAGAGAGAGAGAGAGCAAAAACAGCACATGGTGGAGAAGCTAAAGAGAAGAAGGAGGGGAGACAACCAACAAGC
>JBBMJY010000017.1:9223789-9248289 GCA_037833715.1 Toxotes lorentzi | reverse complement strand
CGGAAGGAGGAAGATGGTGTAGCCTATAGGAGGAGACCAGACAGACTACTACAAAAGCGCTTGATGGGGGAGCGCGGAGGGAGAGAGAGAGAGAGAGAGAGAGAGAGAGAGAGAGAGAGAGAGAGAGAGAGAGAGAGAGAGCAGAAGCAGCCCATGGTGGAGAAGCTAAAGAGAAGAAGGAGGGGAGACAACCGACAAGCCCGGGGATTAGGTGACTGAACCCGTGATCGCACAGCTTCAGCACCGCCGACAGAGACCCCCAGCCTCCGGTCGCTGTTTGGGGGAAGAAGAAAAAAGCCAGAAAAATAAACCTTGGTGGTGATGGATCTGCATTCAGGTAGCCCCCCTTTCCCTCCCCCCGGCTTCTGTATGATTAGGCACAGCATGGCTCATAGGAATGGGGATGAGGATCAGTTTCATGTTTTTGGTGATGGAGAGAGTAGAAAAAGGTGACGGTGGAGGAGAGGAGGAGGGGAAGAGAGCTGGGGTTGGGGGGTGGCCCGTGTGAATTGTAATGCGCTGGATTCAAACGCAGTGGAAGCTTTACACAATGGGGATCAGACTGCAGAAAACATTTACCTTATTTCTGTGTCTTTTCTCTGTGATACAGCAGCCTGTCTGATGTTTGAGGAGACTGTGATGTAGATGTTTTGGATGTTTAAGAGTTGCAGACTGCAGCCTCATTGAGCAGAGACTGTCCCACCGCTTGATTTAGTGATTCCTGTAATAGCCTGCCTGTGTATGCAGCCGGAGTTTCTTTGTGTGAGTTGGGGGGGGGTCTTGTTAGCATCCCTGGACCTTTTTTTTTTCAGTGGCTATGATATTGTGTGATGCAAATTTCTTCTTCTTCTCTGTTTTTCTCTATGTGGACATGTGTGACAGCTCTGGACAACAAAGTGAGCAGAATTTCAGTCATGGCGAGACTCGTCCTGTCCCTCCTGCTGCTGTGTGGATGCAAAAATAGGTAAACTAATCTTATATTGTGAAACAGTTGTTACAGGATGTCAAGAGGAATGTATGTGGGATGTATCCACTAAATAAAGCTACTTAAACTACATATCATCGCACTGGTAGTCTTATTACAAAAGGAAAATGTCTTAAAGTCGTGACTGATTTAATCATATTCAATCATAACTTTCATTTTCAGTTGCAGTCAGCAGCAGTGTCACAGTTTTTGATTGCTCCATCTGCAATTCAGTAAATGAAACTCTTGGATTTTCATGTTTCCTATGCTGAGGATTCCTGCCAGCTCTGCTCTCCGCGCTCTGATTGATCGCGTATCCGAGCTGCACTCTGCTCCAGCACTGCTTAAGTGGCGGTCTTGCACTCAAGAAAAGCAAAGAAAGATCTTTGCCAATGCTGTCAGTAAATCACTGGAATAGTCCACTCTCATCAGACTAGATCAATGGCTTTTAGATAACATGTTCGAATGCAGCTGGTAACCTTTGTGCTTTTCTCTCTCTGGTGCTTCCTGTGCCTGAGCACAGTGTTCTTTAAAAAAGTGTAATATTCCTCATTTTCTAACCACAGAGAACACAATGCTTTGTGTCTTGACACATTTAGAGGGAGAACTCATTTGTTTATATTTGGATCACATGTCAAAGCCTTAATTATCTCTACTGGTAGTTGTAAGCAGCACTTACGTTCAATAATTAATCACAACAAGCCTGTCCTTAATGCAGCAAGCTAATTAATCACAATAACCATGTCACGTTTGACGTCCTGCAGTTTAACTTGTGCCAGGACGTTGTTTCTCCTCATTTCCTTCCTCTCTTCTCTCCTAGCCTCTGCCTGTCCTCCTCAGAGGCTCAGAAGGAGACGGCCGCCAACGACAGCACAGTTTTCACCAGGATCCTGGACGGGCTCCTTGACGGTTATGACAACAGGCTCCGGCCGGGGCTCGGAGGTTTGCTGGGGACACTTTCATTTCTCATTTCTTGTTTTAGCATTGCAAATTCAACACTCCGTGTCATTTGAAAACAAGACAATAATTTTACATTCTAATATCATAATGCCACAGTCGAGCGTCCCAGTGTGCTAACCTAACCCGTTAACCCGAACTCTGCTATGAGAGACCCCGTTTCCCGCTGCGATTTCATGCACTGATTCATGGAAAAATGCTGGGAGACAAGCAGATACAGGGGCACAAACTGTGTGAGCAGATGTGGAATTTGCGCTCATGTCAGCTAAGGTGAATGCACACACATGTTGTTGTCAGATGCTGTGTCCTTTCCGCGGGATCACGAATGCATCCGGCCTGTTCTTGAAAATGGCCATGGTAGAGGGAGAGTAAATCAATCAAGCCATCTCCAGCACAGCCTGAATTCAGTGTGCTGTGGTGTTTTATTCACACCTCTCACCCTGGCAACAGGAGATAACCTTGACAGCAGACTAACTGCCATTCAAAGATGGAGTTGTTTTTTTTTTTTTTTTTTCCTAAGAGGCTATTGAAATGAAAGCTTTTCATTTTTCATTTTCGCCATCCCTGACTCGTTCCCTACCCATTTTGTCAGCGGTGTGGCACTTCCTGCATTCATTCCACTTATTTGCTTTGTTGCATCCTCATGACACTGGTCCTCATTTCACTTTGTTTCCCATGTATGTACAGCACTTGTCCCATAATAGGTAAAAACAAGGCTTTTTCATGCCGAATGCCTGATGTGTCATGGCAAAAGCCTGCTCTCACATCCTGGTAACGGTTGCTACCCTTGACAAGAGGGCCTATAAATACATACCAGAAAAACATTCAGGCCTTCATTCAGCATTCAACAAGCTGCTCTCCACAGCACGACCAATCCCAGCTCGCCGGGACCAAATTTATATGCATAGAGGAGATTTTGTGGGCTCCACTGGTACAAGTGACAGAAATAAGGTGCCACCTTTTTCACATCATCTTCAGAAAAATGCATCATGAGAGAAATTCGTGGAAATGTACAGAATACTGAGAGAGCGCTGCTTTGTTCTGTCCCTGGAAACACAATGTGGGTCTTTATAATAACATCATTGAGAGGGAACGCTGATTTTATTGCTCACAATATTCCTATTATCTTTAAATTTGGTCGTTTCCATGCCACAAAGTTATAAGCAACTGGTATTTTCCTCAGAACATCATATTTGTCAAAGTGTAAAAGCCTCCGAAACTAAAGCTGTAACAATCAGTCAATCAGTTTCATGTAGCAGTGTATCACAGAAGAACGACCCAAATATCTGGGGTAGACACAAACTTGTGGATGTCTGATATTTAAGAAAAACATACCTGATTTCAGTCTCATATTGGTCCAGGTGAAACTAGCTAAGATTATAATGCTTCTCCTTGCCTTTCCTTGACCTCCACACAGCTCATACATTTTCAACCGTGCTCTCTCAACAGAGAATGTCACAGAGATCAAGACGAATATTTTTGTCACCAGCTTTGGCCCGGTGTCTGACACAGAGATGGTGAGTTCATCTGCAGCAAACACCAAAGATACACAGACACAGACTGACTAAGCTGGACAAACACACACACACACACACACACACACACACACACACACACACACACACACACACACACACACACACACACACACGTCTCCAAAGCCCATCCAGGCTACTGTCAGTATTTTTAGACTGAAAACATATATTTACATATCATGAGACTGGTACTGCTGTTCCTGCTGTTCCCCTTGGAAATCCACTCATGTCCTAGTTGTGTCTTTGAAGACTAGATCTTTCTGGCTAATTGTAAATGAACTGAATGCAGATGACTTTTAAGATTTAATGCAGTGTGTCTGAGCCACTCCAACTTGTTCCAAGTGATTCATCTCTTTATTAATCCATTCTGTTATGAACTATAGGGTTCCACCTGGGTGGCAAAATGCATTAACTGTCCTCTCTCATTTAATCTTCTGTTACACCCTGAAATATCCCTGGCACACTTTGACACAGCAGTGGTCAAACTTGCCACTTTCCTATAACTGACTTGAAAAAAGGTATTGACAGCCGAGCATGATTGATTAATGAAATGTGGCAACAGCCTTGAATGGCTCTGCGGTCCATAAAAGCGTATACGTCACTCTGCTAACAGCGTCATTATTCTGTGGGATGGAGTACTGCATTTGTTTCACGTTCATTTGTTTTGAGATTGAAGCAAGTCCATATTTCACACACAAGCTAATCTATGATGATTTCTACACCACAGTGTTTGATCACCATATCTGTTAAATCTCAGCGAACTTATGAAAGCATAAAGAAAAAAATACTGCAATAGTAAGCGTGTTTTTGACCATTTTGTGCTGATTGGCAGTCGACTAAAGAAATTGAGAATTCCTTAAGTGAAAGAAAGCTTATTCTCTTTGTATCCTAAATAAGCCTTTAAAGCTCCATTAGAAAAGAATTTTGTGAAAAAAATACGCCAATCTTATGAATCTAAGATTCTGCACCAGAGGCAAGAAACAGAAAGTGAGAGCCTATAAGTTCAAATTCTTGTTTTGGTTGAAGAAACACCACAGGGAGTTCTCCAGAGTGAAACAGACAACCATATCTTAAAACGCAGTGAACACTCCAGCCTGAGGAATATTTTTGGCCTTCAGCATCTTTTGGTATAAACTGATCACAGGGCAGTCAGACTGGTAAACATGAGAGCAGTGTGAAGTTGACTGCCATCACATTACATGGCTTCTAGGTCTAAAAAGTTAGCTCTCACTATTTTTGGGCAAAATATACAACACACTGCTGCTGCTCCTATTTTCTAAAACCTCAACTTGTGTTTGGCTGTTTGTCTCAGGAATACACCATAGACGTCTTCTTCCGTCAGAGCTGGAAGGATGAGCGTCTGTGCTTCAAAGGGCCCATGGAGATGCTGCCGTTAAACAACCTGCTGGCCAGCAACATCTGGACCCCAGATACCTTTTTCCTTAACGGCAAGAAGTCTATTGCTCATAACATGACCACGCCCAACAAGCTGCTGAGGCTGAAGGATGACGGCACATTACTTTACACCATGAGGTAGGTCATAACACAGATGTTGTTTGTCCTCGGCATGATTTCTTCACAGTAACGTGTATTCTTTTGCTCTGGATAATGGGTAATGGGTAAGTGCTTTGCTTCACAAGAAACTTAATTATAAACTCTTTTGTTGGTACTTAGTGATTTAGAAACTAAATTAACGTTCCTAGTCTTAGAAAAGACTCTTTGCACAATGCCGAGGTTCAGGGCCAGTGTTTTTAAGCTAGTTTTGAGTCTCCAAACTCTTAGGTGAACTGAGGACACCTCCCATTTATGTGTCCTACAAATATTATTGGGAGATAGTGAGATAAGGGTTTGTAAGAGATCACAACAATGAAGAAATCGGGCAGCAAGGCCAATATAAAACAATACAGCTCTGAAAAACACAGGGATAGAAACCTTCTGTATGTGAGTCAGACTGTAGGGAAATGGTGACACCCAGTGGCCACTCAGAGGCATCAGATTCATCCCAGGAAACTCCATTTTACAGTAAGAGCACAGGAATTAGTAAATATAACCTTTCTTTAAATTCTTGCATTTTTCTAATACTTTATGATTAGTGATTGTTTTCTAATACACAGAGAGATATTTTTAATTATAAATACCAGTGACATGTCTCTTTAAATATACTGCAGATGGAGATCATCCATTATGAAAAGCACCCTCGTAGTGAACTGTAGTTTTTGGCAGCAATGTAGTGGTAAATTAAAAAAAAAAGGAGATCGAAATAGGCCAGCAGTGAACTACAGATGGTGATCACTATAAACTAAGCCACCAGTATTTAAACAAAAATACTAAACAAGCTCTGCTTAAAAATGAGGACAGAATAATAGAAAACTGAGATATGACCCTTAAAGATAGAAACATAATTGTTTTTTTCTTAACTGAGTGAATGTGAGCACCAGGACTGACAGTGACCTTTGGACCAGAGAATTAGAATAATTCTGTGCTTATCCTCAGGAGATACTATCGCTGCAGGACTTAAGACTGGCTGTATCACGGATGAGAGCACTCTATCTGATACCAGTCCCACCCACAGGCAGAATAATGCTCCATGGAGGGCGGATTATCCGTCCTGACATATATACATATCCAGAGAGGAGCGTATTTATAGTCACCTCTTTGTCAAATGCACAAGATACACACATGAACACAAACAGCGGGTGTCAAGCATGTTAATCAGTTGTGGTGAAACTGAACTTTGACTCCAGGGCTTAAAAAGTGAGGGATTGTGTGAATGTGTGTGTGTTGATTTTCATATGTATAATTTTATGGAAATCTATGTGTACATGCATTTATATCTGAATGCAGAGATGTATATATGAGTGTGTATTTACATATGCTTGTGTGTGTGAGAGAGAGAGAGTGTGTGACAGAGAGACAGCTTGGGTGTCCACAGTCTAAAAATGGCTTCAGAGTCCCTGCCTCAGTACAAATGAAGCAGCAGTAGGTTGCTTTTAAGCGTCTGATTGTTACAGTACTGTGCTTGTCATTACCAGTAGAGCTTAACCACAGGCAACACTGATGTTATTCGCAGCATACACACACACTGACACACACACACACACAGAGGCCATCAGGGTACTTGCAGGTTACAGCTAACTCAACAGCAGTGGTTTCTCTTTATGCCCATTTCCATTACATCTTAATTATTCTTTATACTAAAAGGAAAATATGTGCAGTTGTGACAATCTGTGTTTTATATTAAGCCGTCTATCTGCCTGTCTGTTCCTAATGATGCTTTAACCCTTGCATTTTGTTGGCCTTTTTCGACACACCATACTGGTGTCTTTGTACAAATATGATTGATTATTTGAAGAAAAAAAAATGCAGAGTCAGAATATTTCCCTCTGAACTGAAGTAGAAGTATTGTGTACCACAAAATGGAAATATAAAAGTCCAAGTGCCTCAAATTTGCAGTACGATTTATCAGTACATGCCTGTCACAGTAGAATAGTTTGTGACAGTGAGTGTCACTGTCACAAACAAATTTTCTCCTATCTAACAACAGCCATGTACTGTTTAGTATATGGAGTTAAAGCACCACAGGTTCACATGCCCATGAGATCCACCCAGACCACGCATGAGCACACTGTCAGTGTGTGCAACATGCAACACAACCCACACATATAACACATTCTTACAACATGTACAGCACACACGAGTAAACAGACATACTGTCTTGTAAGAAACATCTCAGTGCACATATAACAAATATAACATCCACTATCACGCAGCCACATACTCCCTCACATCATGTATGGGTGTCAATGACAGCTCCTCTCTCTTCTCTCTCTGACTAAATGTGATTGTGGCGCCGACACATTTGAAATCCATTACTCTGAGGAGGAGCGGTTGGTTTTACAGAGCAAATGTCTTTGCATTTGTCTCCATTGATAATTCATAAAATTCCCTTATTCCCAACACTATGCAATCTTAATGCATCCAGCCTCGATGGCGGCCCATTACAGCCGGATACCAGATAGGCTGCAACATGTACAGCTTTATCAGCTGGTGAAAACCTCTATATCATCACGCAGTGAATGCATTACACACCATTATCATTAGGCACAGTTGGGCCGCCAACCTCGTTCATGTTCCTAGTGTTTCCTCAAGACTGGTGAGCTTCTGTCTTTGACATTGGGTTGCTGTACCATGGATTATAACAGGAAGCTGCAGGTATAGAAAAAGCACTGACTTCTATTCCTTCAAAAAAAAAACACATTCCGAAATTTGGGTCTGTGCCCTATAGGCCTGTTTAATAATGTATACATGGGTTACTGATTAATCATCTTATTATTAACACATTAATAGTTCTGTTTTTAGTTTTATTTTCACACATTGGATTTACTATATAAAAACAACTCCCGTGAAACTGACTGTATGTAATACAAGCTGGGAGATTTTAAAAAAGGTGCTTGTTAGTGTGAAAGGACAGATGGTGGCTCAGTGATTAATACAGCATAAAGCTCCTGGACACAAGACTCAGCCGTTTTGTTGTGAAGTCCAAGTTCTCGACTTTTCTGCAAGGTCAGGCGAATTGGAAACTCCAGATTTCCCATTGGTGTGAAGCCTGTATGCTGGTCTGTTACTGGGCTTTTATCCCTGTGATGTGCTGCTTTCCACTCAGCCCATACCGGCTATAGGCGAACAGAATCATGGGAATTATTCTAATCGGCTCTTTTAGCTCAATATTTAAATTAGAACTGCAACGGGATCAGAATGCACCCCAAATTAAAAGCAGCTATCTTTACAGGCATTCCTCCTAATGGGGCAAGGCCACATAAATAATTAGAACATGGTGTAACAGCCAACAGCCATGTTCTCATTTATTTATCCCAAAGACACTCTTTCTTGTCCTCCGTACAAAATCCTTCAGCTGTTTTCGACACAATAATGCAATTGGATAATCCTGCACCGATGTGGAAAGCAAGCTGAGCCCCAAAACAGTCGTCTCTGTAGGGTCTTATCCCACTTTGTTATGCTTCATTCACCTTCATGATATAATTGGGAAACCTCCTGCTGAAGGTACATAACTGTAATGCTGCCCGATCTTGGTGACACAGCTGTCATTACAAGTATAATGTAAAAGTCATTCACCTTATTCTGTAGCTATGTTGGGGTTGTTCATAAGA
The DNA here is from genome assembly GCA_037833715.1 of Toxotes lorentzi. NCBI lineage: Eukaryota > Metazoa > Chordata > Actinopteri > Toxotidae > Toxotes > Toxotes lorentzi. Next base: position 9,239,665 of record JBBMJY010000017.1, on the reverse strand, counting down.
GAAGAAACCTTTAACATAATAAATGTATGTTTTGCTGCACTGGTTTCCACACCACTTAATTTTCCTTAATGCAGTCCATTAAGTTCAGTGAATCCATATCATCATATCACTGTACTACTATTTATCATCATGCAAGGAGCAAGAATATCCAGAGGGATTTGATTCAATCTAGGGCAGAAAAAAGAATAATTCTGATCTGTGTATGCTTGATTTGTATGTCTGAGCAACTTAATACTGCAGCTCTTTTAGGGCACTGAGAGGTAACATCACAGTGACTAAAATGATAACACCATGTCTTAAATAAATTTGAAAAGCTTGTATTGTGTTTGTGAATGTTTCAAACAGATTGACATCTGATTAAATTAACACAAATAAAGCAAAGGATATATTGAATCTCAAGTCCTTCACAATCCAGATGGGTTCATTAGGAGAAAGAGGTTTGATGTTATGACTAAATGAAAAAGGACAAACATGGGAGCTTGTCCAAAGGTTCATTTGGTTTCCCTCCCTTTTATAGAGGGATGATAAACACAGCAACTGTGTGACCACCAGGTGGTAGTGTAATCACTGTAATACCAGTGTTTCTGAGAGACAGAAACACTGGTATTACGTCTGCAGGCTTCATACATTGTAAAAGCCATGATTTATTAACATTTGTAACTGTAGGTGACTGACTCAAATGGCTCATTAGAAATTAAGAAACCTGTGACCCTTTAATAATGCCATACTAACACTTGGAACTGCTCTGACCATCAACATTTCATGTTTACTGTATTATTAAATTCATTACCCATACTGCTCTCTTTATACTTTATTACTATGCTCTTTTTTTTCATGGTTATTACTATAAATACAGTAAAATCACAGGCTTCCTTCTAATTGTTTTTGGCACCCTGTAATTTTAGTGATCCAGCAATTGTAGCTGTTCCTGTAATTGTACAGTGCAGTGAATAAGAGGTTTACAGTCTCACTTAAATGTTTAAAGGCTGAATAATCAGTGAAAAGGAGACTAAATTCAGAAGAAGATACTAACATAAACTGTGCTTTTTGTTCATCTCACAATGTGTTAATAATTAAATTCACAAGTAAGACCATATTAGATGGTTAATGGATAAATTGTATGTTTCCTCTTAGACTGACCATTTCAGCAGAATGCCCCATGCAGCTGGAGGACTTCCCCATGGACGCACACGCCTGCCCTCTCAAGTTTGGCAGCTGTAAGTAAAATCATGTCTATTCTTATATTTATTTTATTATTTACTATATTCTAATCCCAGTTTTTGTGTAGTTCTCCCTCCAATGCAATAAGTCATAAAAAAGTTTAATCTATATTTAGAGAACAATAACAGATTATTTTGTCCAGTAGTGGGTGATTAATGCAGTGACAGTCATTATCTGGATTGCTGAGTTTGCTTCCCTTACATCAAATTCATTATTCATTACCAAGTTCACTTTTAAAGCAAAGACTGTACAACATTTACTGAACAGCAGCCACTGATGCCCCCACTTATTTCTTCTCTCAAAACTTAGACTTTAACGTGAGTTCAAGACACACAGGAACAATGGCTGAGGAGGACACGTATAGAAACCTGTGTGGCCCTGGGGGTATTTAAAGACTGATCTGGCCAAAGGGCCACACCTTGGGAGTCTCTTGGGCTAAAAGGATGAGGCTCTTATCCCCAGATTTCTGTGAGATGCAGTCCACCCACACTCACTGTGTAAGAGCAGCACTTTTGACTGAAATCCAATTACGGTGTAAGGAGCTGCTGGGCCTTCCCTGGCAAACTCTAACCTAATCGCCCCGGTGCAGTGCCCCGCAGGTGAAAGGTATAAGTGTAAAATGGGAATAATGTGTTAATGGCAACGCTGCATTTTGACATACAAGGTGAAGTGTCCTAGTGTGCATTCACTGTTCCTCCTGAAGCTCTGAGACTAACTGACCTCTTTGTCTGACCTGACCTTCGCCCAGTTTAACCTTTGACCTCACAGGGCCTCCACTATAATGGATAGGATATGACATCCAGTGTAATGAAAAACAGGCTTACTTCATCTTCCTATTTAAAAATAAAAGACACTAAATTTCTTCACCCCCTTCTTGTTTTTCAGTGCCATGATCTGATAATTCAGTACTGCCCTATGAAGACAGAGAACCTCCAATGAATGGTCCTTTTAGTTTTCTTATCCATTTAAAAAAATATATTTTAAAAAGTAAACTTAATTCTCTTTTACTTGGTGTTTGTCTTTGTCATTTTTATTCATATTTAAATTTAAATAAAACAACAGATAATTTCATGCATCTAAATGTGATTTAAACTTAGCTGCAGAGTCGATGCTGTAATGCCAGTTACTGCAACTCTGATTTGCCAACATTAGTTTCCTTTTGCATAACTTCAGATAGGTTTCCCTCCTCTGTCGTGATTAGATTTACTAAAATACCACTTTTAGTGGTATTTTAGTAAACTGAACGAATTACCCAGATGTTGGTTTATGTATATTTTGCAATTATCGATAAAAGCTTTGGGAAATATCAGTAGCTTTAGCTAAGGCTAGGAGTGGCTGGCTCAGCAGTTAGCTTTAACTTGACTTTCTTATTTTGTCGTACATCTTTGGCAGCTGAGTTGAACCACAACGTGCAGTGACTAACAAATCTGCAGAGGAACAGTAGCGAGCGTTGGAACTGTTGGTGCATCACACACGAAAGCTGTAAAACTCTGCCATGAACAGTGTGGAAAACCATGACAACTATGACAATCACATAAAATCTGCATCAGTAAAAGGCCACAGGTTGGAACCAGCTCACACAAAGAGAAGAACAGTTACTAAAGAAAATTACTTTCTCAGAAATTACTACATGATTACCATAATCACTAGCTCTGTGGCAAAAAAAAGAAGCTTGTGTTCATGCAAGGTCGGTGTGTAGAAAGTGCTTGTTCCCAGGAATCAGCGCTTAAAGAAGCAGATAATGTTGTGAGGTACACAAAACCTGGTCCCCTGAGCGGCAGGAAAACAATAAACTACGGTCCAATGAGTCATCTCTCAGCCTGTCATGCCCTCAACCAACAATGATCCTGCTGGAACATATTTAGTGAATCACCTCAAGGCTGCTCTCCTTCTTGGAACCTTTCATATTCTAAGGTACAAATGTCTGAATGACTTGTCCGACCTCCATCACCAGATCTGAACATGACTCAACCTTCAGGATAAGGACTTAGGGAATTAAAGGGAGGACTGAAACAAGACTGTACTCAACAGAAACATTCAAGAGCCTATGTCTATGCTTTAACACAACATAGTTAATCATGTGCTCCTTGAACTTGGAAATATTGCTCAGTTAGTACTGTAGGTAATAATTAAACAGACACAATCCATTCACTCAATCCACTCACACTTTTGCTTGATTTGTTACAGCTGGTTTTCTGTGCCAGCATAGAGTGCACAGTTATGTGATTGATTATGAATAACATCTCTCGCATTTGATTATCCAACTTTCACCACATATTGAGAAAATCTGCATTCGCTCAGATTGTGGAGAGCTGCTGTACAGTAAGTGATGAGTTTGGCTCAGTTGTAGCTGCCTCTTCTGCCTAGTACACAAGGCAGGAGCAGCAAAGCATTAAGTGTGAACTGTTGAAAAGTTGGCACAGGTACTCCGTCTCGCCTGCCAAAGTCTTTAGCTCAATCAAATTCTCCAATAATCCCTTCCTCCAAGCTATCTACCCTCCCATTAAGGTCCTGACCTTTGGCCTCACAGTGACCAAATTTAAACACTACATATGTTGTACACCAGTATCTACCTGCCAAGTGAGCGCCCAGAATGGAAATACTCAAGTTAAGATGTTATCTGCTGGCCAGAAAAAAAAAATGGCAACCCTGTTACACAAGGCTAAGCCAAGGGTTTAATTAGTGTTTGTGGCAGTCCAAATAAGTAGTAAACATTTAAATATTTTACTTTGGCTTCTCCTGTGCTCTGTTCATAGATATTTAATGTACATAATTGCCTGCTTCACACCTCCAGAAATTTCCAACACTTTGCTGCACAGATTTCACTGTGCATCCTTTTCAGTGTTTTTTTCTTAAACTCCTACAAGCAGCTTGTCACTGCAGAGGAAATGATCGCTACTTTACATCCCCAGTATTAAATTGTAGCCTTTAGAGAACATTGAAACAAAAAAAAAAAAATAAATATCAAATGAAATTGAGCATCCACCATAAGTAGGCTGACGCAGCCCTCCTCTCTCATTATTTTTCCTCTCAGCAGTTAATTTCTTTTCCCATTTTCCCCTTAGCCTGTCTGTTTTTCAAATCCTAATATGTTTTTATGATCTTCATTAGTATTTTTCCAAAGCTAATGTAAGTTGACATGATCACAAATAGCTTTTCAGTGCCTGCTTCCTACTTGCTCTCATCCCAATTTTATATTAAAACACATAGAAATCAGGCTGCTTTGGAAACAGGTGACGACAGACTCAGACCAAAAACATGCCATTAAAGATTTTAACATAACAGAGCAGATGATGGATCGATGTGATTTGTGTAGGATTCAGCATGAACTAATGAAACAGCAGCAGAGGCCTCGGAGTCCGTGCTCAGATTTTCATCACAAGTGTGATGCACATCATTATGGTTAATCTGACTCAGTCTGGTTCCCGCTGACAGTGGCACTCACCTCTGACCCACAAGTGTGGTTTAAACAAAAATACACTCTGATATCCACCCACCCACACACACACACACACACACACACACACACACACACACACACACACACACACACACACACACAGAGGCGGCATGCCAGCAAAAATCTGTTTTTTGGCCTTAAGCTGCAGTCTAATCAAAAAGTGCTAGAAAGACACTGCATCAGCACTCAGTCAAACACACACACACACACACACACACACACACAGGGACATGGGCAGCTACACATAATATGACTGATGACAGGGTGGAAACAACCTGTAACATGTTACTAATCCACTGTGGTGAAAACAAAACTGCTTTTGGAGTGTTTAATATTCATTTTGGATGTTTGTATATAAAAAATGAACTATGAAAATTTCTCTGTCTCTGTCTCTGTCTTTCAGACGCCTATCCAGTGTCAGAAGTTGTCTATACTTGGACTCAGGGAGCTGCAAAGTCTGTGGTGGTGGCAGAGGACGGCTCCAGACTCAACCAGTACCACCTTATTGGACAAACTGCTGGCACAGAGGACATACACACAAGCAGAGGTGTGTGTGTTTGTGAGTGTGTGTTATACCAAAAGAAGGCCTACTACTAATTCAAGCAAAGAAAGGAAATAAAAATCCTTTTGTAAGCAGCAAAGGATGGAAATCTCTTGATAATTTCAAAAGCACAAGGGAATACAATCTTAAAAAAACCTGTCAAACATTTGTCTATGCAATGAGATAGTCAGTCAGTTAAAGGTGAAGGATAATAATTATAATCATAATTTATATTTCTCTAATTTTTAACTCATCAAAACCAAGAATGAATTGATCCTGCTAACAAATATTGTCTTTGTATTTAAAGCCTGATATAGTTTCCTTACCTGGACTGAGTGACAGCAGTGATTGTAAGTTTGCGTGTTTCAAGCTAGTAATTTACCAACTGTCACTGCAGTAAAGACGTCAGTAATACTTAATTGTTGCTAGGAAACATCTGTTGTGGGGTCCATTCAAAAGCAGTCACCTGTGCATAAAGGAAGTCAGGTTCAGGGATGCAAATGATATTTAAATTTGCATTTTAAAACATTAAAAATACACATTTAAAAATATTTTTATACCAGACACTGCTTCACTGACTCACTCATCAGGTCACTGTTATGGTATCACGCCCCAGTCATCTCACTGACAACCTTTTCAGATTGGCAAAGATGGAGCCACAACTGAGTCCTGTTAATTTAAAAAAGGCTGACTCAGCTGCTGCACAACAGGGCCCTATTTGTTGTTTTTACAACCAATCATTTTTTAATTAACTACAGACACCTCAGGCAGACAGGATCCTCCACCACCTCCATACTGCAGTGACAACTTACCCTTATTTCACTTAACTCTTGTTCTTCACAGTTTGAAAACTCTTTTTCACGAGTAATTTCATACTTTATGCGATGCACGATAAGTGTAATACCAAATAACGTGATGTAACTAATTCTAGATTAGAAAAGATAAACGCTGTGAGGAGAGATGGGCGTGCGAGGCGGAGAGTAAATGTGGGAAACATTATCAGGAGATCAGAGTCAATGAGTGGAGGCTAGTGGAGGAGAGTAGCCTATCCCTCACACAACCAGCTGTCTACAGGCCCGGACAGCCCTGTCAAACAACACTTATCCCCACATGAGCCCATGCTTGCGCACACACACACACATACACACAAACACACACACATAGGGCTAGAGAAAGACCTGAGACCTAGGGTTAATCCCCACATCCAACCACCCATCAGCTTTTGCATAAGAAGATGACATCACAGATCAGTGAGGGATTGGTTGGCTGGCTGTCCCTGAGTGTATCTGTGTGTTTGTGGCTATGTTGCTCTTGTACACTTATCTTGGTGAGTAAAACTGTCCTCACAATGGTGGTAAAAACCCTACAGGGTGAGGACTTTTTGACGGTGCCCACAATGACCTGGTTAATTCAGGGGGATCTCTGGGCTGAGAGTTAGGTTTAAGGCTAATGTTAAGGTGGGACATTAAATAAGGATGAGGGTTTGTTTTACAGGATACGATGGACTCATAATTAAAATCATTCTTTACTTTATGAAATTAGTTTTGCTTATAATTTAACTTGGGTCCTCACAAAGCTAGAAGAAGAAATGTGTGTGTGTCTGTGCGTTGGAATTGGACAGCCTCGCTCTGACACGTGGGGGGTTGGTGGGGGTGGGGGCGTTGAAAGGCATCTGCTTAATACTCTTATGTAAAATGGAACTGTATTACACTTCCCTCCAGTTTCTAGTAGAGTCATTAAAAGTGTGGATTTCCCCTGTTTTTTTATTCATGCACCGCAACAGAAACCTGGCTTTTGCTGGCTGACTCAGGTTTAAACAGAGGGTCAAACGCTTCGTTGGTTGATGGGTTGCACGACCAGTCGATAAAATGCTGCAGTGTTTTTAGCATTTGGCTGCTGCAGTCTCTGGTAACTATGAATAAAATGAACAATACTGGGGACAGGGAATATCTAAACATGACCACATTCATATATGGTGAAAAACAAAATGCCCACAAGCACAGAGCAAATGTCTACAACCACTGGCTTCACACCAGTGATTTAAAGATTTTATATAAGGATTTTGTGCATCTTTCCTTTGAATAAAAACTGTAAAATGTCATTTTTTTATCAAGTAGTTTTGTATGAAATTCATTAAGACTATTCTGCAATGAAAGCAAACCTGTGGAGGGTTTTACTGTAAACAAACAAACAAACAGCTATGTTTACTCACCTATCTTTGAGGCCTTACAAATGTGTTGAATGTATTTTCCTCAGCATAAAAACCTGCAAAGCTGCTTTTTTGTATATTTACAACAACACATTGTTTACATCCATATTTTCTAGCTAGCAGTCCATTTCTTCCCTGCCTTTGATGGCTCAGAAAATCATTGCATCATAGCACTAGCAGTGACCAGAAACTACACAGGGTACCTTTCAAAATGCGCTGTCTTCCACTACTATTCTTTAGCATCAGCATGTATATACTCTCGTCAGTACCACTTCACATTTGTGCACAGAAATAAATCGTTTACCGTGATTAGTTTCAATGTTTAAACAATTTCCAAGGTCATTTCGTACCTATTCATGTATCTGACAGTTTACTTGGCATTGCCTTGTTTGCCCTAATTCATCAATCCGCCATCTGGAGTTCAGACTATTACAACAAAATGCTAAATATTATCTGAGAATTCCATTTAGCCGAAGGACTAAAGGCAGTAAATCATCATTCATGCAGCTCAAAGCTTCTGTCTGGAAAACATCCAAATCAGTGGTGGGGACTGCTTATGAGTTTGAGCTCAGGGGTCACATTCAGTCCAGTAGGTTAATTTACTTTCTGTGTGTCTTTGACTCTCTTGCTAATAACTTTCACACACCAAATATGACACTTAGCACATAGATGTGCCTAGAGAACCACTATGCATTTAGATCTTACAGTCTTATAGATTAACGTGCTTTCAAGATAATATTGCCACCTTAGATGCACTCGACAGGAGTTGGCTGGAGGTGTGATCACAGATGTGAAAACAGATTCCACCTTTGTCTTTTCGCGAATACGTGTAAATCACAACCTGAAGTTAACTTTAGTAACAACTTCAGACAGCTGTTTTGGTTGTATGTCTCTATATGTGATATTTGTAGCGCCCACTTAATTACTTAAAAGTTTCAAGAAGATCTGACAGTTAGAAGATATTTTAGCTCAGAAGCCGACCATAACCGGGCTGCCCAGAAATGATAAACATTTTATATTAAGGACGTTAAAGGTGCATTTAGAGCGAAGGCCAGGAGATGTGTTTTTGCTCTGATAAAAGGCGAGACAGAGGCGAGCTGTCACCTGGAGTTAACTGTTGTTTTCCTGCTTGATTAAAAGAAGCCTGACAGTCGCCTGCTTTTTTATTGAGTCTAGACAAAGTAATGAAGCACTTGTAAACTTGAAAGTCAGAACAGCAGTCAGTTAATGATTGTTTGTCCTTCCCTGTGTTGTTAGTCTGTTCATTTCAATATACTGGGTGATAATGAACATAGATGTCCACAGCTCAAAATACTGGATGGTTGTGATGCTGTGAATCTTTAATTAGCACCTGTAATCTTTGACAACAGTCCAATTTGAGGACACGAGGGAGGAGATAAGTCCACAAGTGTTTTTTAAAGACTTGACATCTTTAAGGACACGACTTCCTCCTTCTGCCTCAGACACAAGTGTCTTTCCTAAAATATCTCCCTGACTCTAAAAGTAGATGAGTCCCAGTATAGCAACATTTCTATCGATTCTTGTAGGGACTTGCAGGATTTGTAAAGAAGGGTATTCTTTGGAACATTATTTGCTGTATCTCATTAGTTAAGGTATCTCTGATGATTTTTGCAACTAATTTCTAATAGATAATCTTAACTTTGTTTACTCTTCAGTCCAATAAGTGAGACAGTTAAAGGCAAATAGAGTTTTGTTCCTACTCACCAGTTGACCAGCATGGCAGCGTTATTCCCCGACATAAACGGAAGTTCCCCTTGGACGTTGTGAAATACAAATCCTTGGGAGAAAAGCAGTAAGATCCACCAGGGGAACATGTTCCTTCTCATTCCTCTGCCCCCAGTCCTGTTGGGATCCATGCATCAAGGGCAAAGGTGACCCTGAGGGTCCCAGGTTGGCAGCGCCCGGATGTGTCCGGATGTTTCAGAAAGCAGCAGTAGACGGGGTAGTTGTGAGCCAGGCGGCCTGGAGTCATGAAGGCATCAGAGGGCCCAGGTGATGGGGTAATGGTGTTGGGGATCTCCTGATCGAGGCATGGCAGTGGCTGATGTTGACAGGTCTTGTGTGTAGTGGTTGTTCGCCCTCAGCAGGAGCCACCTGTAAAATAAACAAATTCACCTCACTTTTCAGGCTGCTGTCAGATGACGCCCACAGTGCATTCTCTTCTTCCCCTCGCACACCAATCCCATCAAGAATCTTTGACCATTATTCCACAAACAGCTGCCAAATAACAGAAAAGTAACAAAAAGGAAATGATAGAAAATGTCCACACAGTTACCCCCCCCTCCATCCCACCAGTGATTGGCAGCAGTGGCAGGAGTGTCCCTCTCCGTGGCTTAGATTGTGTGCTGAGGTGTGTGTGTGGTGTCAGTCAGCAGTTAGAAATCATGCTTCATGTGTGTTTCAGTGTGTATGTGTGCGTGTCAGCGCCTGGATTGGCAAGGCAGAGTAGGCGGGGCTTAGAGCTCTGTGAGGATCCCAGGACAGGAAGCCTCACCCCCACCCCCCCTCCTCCGACTCCCCTCCCTATACTCCCTCTCTTTCTCTCACTGATGGCAGGATGCAGATTGTAACCAGGGATTAGGGAGGTTCAAAAATCCGATTTTGCCCGGAGAAAGCCTTGTGTATTACTCTGAGTGTGTGTGTGTGTGTGTGTGTGTGAGAGAGAGAGAGAGAGAGGAAGTAGAGAGAGCTTGTGTACATGTGCTGTAGTGTGTGGAATATAGTCATTGGATTTTTTATAGTTTACCAGCGCCTGCAGTCGCAAACTGCTGCTGGCGAGAGGATTTTTTAAAGCCTCAAATGCAATCTTCAGTAGTTTAACTGAATATTGTGTCCCCTCTCTTTCTATCTCTCTGTCCCTACACTGTCTCTGGATTTACCTCCAACGGCCATCGCTCCATTGTTGAATCCCCGACATTAACTGCATAATAATCTATTGTCGTGTTCTCGCAATAATTAATACGGCTTTGCGCTCATTTTTCAGTTTAATAATGGATTTCGTCGTTATGTTCAACCGAATATGAAATGTTCTCTTTATCTCTGCTTCATTTTTTAACTGTTCCACCTCCGCTGCCTTCCATTCTGCAGTTTCTAACACCTCTGATTATTTCATTACTGAAATAGCAGGAGGACAGAGAGGTACATTAGCTGGGGGAGAAGCATGAAAAGAGTTTATGACCACTTTTGTGCCTGTTTTATTCTGTGACTGAGCATCACCAGGGCAGTTTATAACACTGTCACATGTGTTTTTTACATAAAAAGTCAGCCTGTAATGTTCATGTTGTCCTATGTGGTAAAACCAATATCATTTGTGCTGTAAGGAGGTCAAATCACACATTAATAATCCCTCCATGTACAAACAATATTTACCCTGGTGTGGTTCAGCTTAAGCAGATATCTTTATTATTAGGAGGCATCTAACCACTCGCCTTGTTTATTGTCCCTGTCCAACTTTATATCCTTTTTATTTCCTTGTCTCCCCTCAGGACAGTATACAGTGATGATGGCCCACTTCTACCTGAAGAGGAAGATTGGATATTTTGTCATCCAGACATATATGCCCTGTTTCATGACTGTAATCCTGTCCCAGGTGTCATTTTGGCTAAACAGGGAATCAGTTCCTGCACGGACTGTCTTTGGTGAGTGAAGCTGCGTATTTACTCATTTTTCTTTACTTTTTATCTGTGTAATATTCCTGTCATGCACATTCACACCAGGGAGAATCATAACAGTTGTCCACTGAGCAGCAGCACTGCAGCAGCTGGCAGTGAAGAGTTATTAAAGCGCACACTTCTGTGGAGTGAGGGGAGACTCTTACTTGTTTCCAGTCAGCTTGGAAAAACTCAATTTAAACTTGCCACGGCCTTTGTTTGCACCCAGGGGTGACCACGGTGCTGACCATGACCACCCTCAGCATCAGTGCCAGGAACTCACTCCCTAAAGTGGCCTACGCCACAGCCATGGACTGGTTCATTGCCGTCTGCTACGCTTTCGTCTTTTCTGCCCTCATCGAGTTCGCCACAGTGAACTACTTCACTAAGAGGAGCTGGGCCTGGGATGGGAAGAAGGCTCTGGAAGCACAGCACCCTAAGGTACAGTTCATGGGACACCCTCACCTTTCTGCACTCCTTATTCCTAAAATTAAAGTGACATTTCCAAACTATGAGAACGATTTTTCTTTCTTTTTAAATTTCTGACCAGATAAATTGCATCTTGAGTTATCAGGATATTGATACCACTTCACTAGACTAATTATCGTACAGGTTGCTGGCTTTGATATTACCAGACATGCCCAGGAAAACTGCCATGCATCTGTTAGCAGCTGCACTTAAACATATACCTCCACACTGCAATCATCATACATAAAAATCAAACTGCCAGAGCACCAGAGGGAATCATGCTGCTACCTGAGTGAAATTCAATTACACAGCAGCCCACATTTCACCTGAGTGTTTTCCCAGAAATGTTTTACCTCTGTAAAATCCCTAATCTTTCCAGACAGAATGAAACACATTGCTTGTCTCAGACCAGAAATGCTGTTAATAGCAGAGTAAATGAGAAATGTAGACGTGCTTAAAACTGATTCACTGCTCCGTCTAATCTGTCCCGCTGCAGAAACGAGACCCCATGGTGCTGTCGAAGAAGCCCAACAATGTTTGCTCGGCGGGCGTCAACTACACCCCCAACCTCACTAAGGACGTGTCCATCTCCACGATCTCCAACACGACGTCGGTGCAGCTCCGAACCTCTGAGACCAAGATGGTGGACCCCAAGAAGACCTACAACAGCGTCAGCAAGATCGACAAGATGTCGCGAATAGTGTTCCCTGTCCTCTTTGGAACCTTCAACCTCGTCTACTGGGCCACGTACCTTAACAGAGAACCAGTGGTCAAAGGAGTTGTCACCTCAACGTAATCTCTTTTTTTCTTTTTTCTTTTTGGAGACAGAGAGTTTGTCTAAGGGAGGAAGTTTGAGTCTAATTGGAGAGTGAGTGGACTAAAAGGAAAGGGGTTGTTGTCTTGTCTCTGCTCTACACACACACACACACACAAAATTAAAAACAAATATCTGCGCTTGAAGAACAAAAACAAACTATACTCAGCTATCTAATTCAAGCACTTTGAATGGATGCAAGGCTGCAAACAGAATCCCTTTCCTGTTCTTCATGGCCTAAAAAAACTGCTTGATCACAAAGAAACTGCTTTTAAGACATCGTGACGACAGCAGAGCAGGTGCTTTGCTTCTTTCTCATCTACCCTGCTGCTGTTTGCATGATGCTCTCCTCAAAAGGAAAACCATGGACGCCCCTTTGTCTTGAATACCGATATCTGTCAATCACTGCTACTACTCCAGGAAGGGTTTTACATTGAACTAATGTAGGCTTTTTGAGCAAATTTGAACGCTTAGTATTCTTATCAAGGAGGGTTGAAATGAACCGAGCTTATGCTATGAAAAAAACTGAAATACAACATGCATTTGAATTTGAAAAATGGATTTGGAAAATGTACCTAATTCCACTCTGTGTGGAGGAAACATCTCTTGAGATTAATGCTGCAAGTGCATTAATAATTTAGTTTTATGTCTCTTTTTTAAAAGCCTTTGCATTTTTTTTTTCTCCGATTGCAGTGCGTGCTTGTGTGTCTCTTTGTACATCTTTACTTGAAGATTCAAAGCCTACAGCTGCAGGCCTGGTTTCCCAAAAGCACTGATAGTCAAAATCTCAATGAAGAGTGACCAAAAAAAAAATGCTACCTGAAGGTGAAAAAAATGTATTTGGAAGGTTATCATGGCAGGGATTTCTAAATTTCTTAATTAAGAGGCTGTTCTTCATTCATAAAAAATTTAAACATAGTCATTTAGGGCAGAGCGCCAACAAGAATATTAGAAAACGTCTTTGGCCCACTTACACTGGGTGACTGGACAGCTGTGGATGGTGGAATCGGACAAATTTAGGATTGGATATATGTACTGTAACTGAATTTTGAGTCTGGGTCACTCAGCTAGGAAACTAATATTCACAGTTGAGAGACCAGTGCTTGACTGTGTCACATACAAATCAGCAGAGTGATTCTGAGAGTCTGGGGACTGGCATTCAGTGAGATGACCAGGGTTCAAGCCACTACTTAGGTGAGCATCCATGCTGATGATGTGTCTTTGGGCAAAGCACAGCAAACCTAACAGATCCAGAGGTTAGGTTTCACAAAGATAAACTGTTTCACAGATCAAACTAATACAGACTTCAGACAAATGTCTAAATGGATCCATTACTACTGAAGTCTTTTCTGTTTTAAGTGAAAGTAATTTGACTTGAATTGTGGGTAAATTAAGACTCTTTTCAAGCTTATAACATGACTGACCAAGAACCCCTTTCATACTAGTCAGTTCCCAAAACTTCTTTCAGTTTTCTATGTACTGGGCTCTGACAAAGGAGGGTCAGTAAAAATGGTCAGTGCAACACAGCTAAGAAGGTCAAAGGTTGGCACTGTCACCAGTACGGCTTACTGTTAGGGCAAATATTTGGGTTAAGTTTCAATAAAACTGAACTTGATACAAAAACAGATTTACCTTGCCCACGCAAGCAAATCCACTTTCATTGGAATGTACTGATTTTGACACAAAAGTGTGCTATTTTTATTGGTGTTGGTGTGATCCGGCCTTTAAGCTACAAAGATTTTGGGAAATTAGGCCACGTCTCATGAGAGAAAATGTAAATAGACTTTTTCTTTTCTACTTAACTCTTTACTTTAACGCAAAAAAGACGATACTGAGATTCTCATGTTTGCATTTGAAACCCTTAGAAAAAAAAAAAAGCCAAAGTCTAATGTTGACTTTCAGTTTATTAATGTTTTTGTGTACATGTGTGAGGTTCCTTTTTTCTTGTTGCTTGTAGAAGAGCTTACATCTGACCAAACTTGGCTTAGGTTTTTATGTATTTATTTCTACACTGACTTAATTCAACTGGAAGCAATGAGCACACGTTATGGCATTATGGCTCGAGCCCACCGTAGCACAGCATGTATGATTTGTTGGACTATGGTGAGACATACTCAGGAACAAAAGGACTGCTTCCAGCAGAAGAGTTGCCTCAGAGTCACTGCATCTTTAATCATGGGTTTTAAACAGCGTAGTTCTCTCTGTCACCTGCTGCTGGGAGCAACATCCCTCATAACTTTCTGGCGCTGAAAGGCTTGGTGAAAAACCATGTAAATAAAGATCAGCTGCTTTGCTTTGTGAAATCAGGACCTTGAGTAATTATCTTTAAGGTATCAGTTTAAAATTCTTTCCAAAGCACTTTTATTTTGAATTTTTGTGCCATAATATCCTGCTGAATCTGCCATTTATGTAAATCTCAAACGTTGCTGTCTGTCAAATGCTCGGTGGATGTCTATCAGTAAAGCTAAGATGTATGTTTCAGTGCTTGTTAAAGCACAGCAGCAGTATAAAATGAAGTCCGATGAAATTAAGCTGAAAGGCAATCTATACATCTATGTGTCTAGAGTCGCCATGGCAGCCAAGTGCAGATGAACAGACCAGACATCCCTTTCCCCAGTAACAACCTCCAACCTCTCTATCTGTTCCTCCACTCCCTGTTTGTTTCCAACTCTGCTGCTTACACACATTATTAAGTAAGAGTGACCGTTTTCCTTCTGATTCTGATTATGCCCATGCAGTCCTTCACAGAGTTTGGGATCATTTGTTTGTTGTGTCAGAGCTGAACTACTCCAGTGCTGCTTCATCTGAGCTGACCAAGCCTTATTTTGAATTATGTTACCAAAGAAAATGAAACTGTATTAAGCATTTTGGTCCCTAATAATGTAATGTAATGTATTAAACCTCCATTATTTTCTCTAGGAAAGGAAAGGTCAGTCTATCACTTTGGTCCAGGCTCAAATAGCTCAACAGCTACTGGGTGGACTAATTTGAAATTTAGTAAAGACATTCATGTTCCCCTCAGGATGAACTCTGACCTGTCCAATACTTTGGTTTATGACCAAATAACCTCATAACAACTGATAGTAACTACTGCCTTCACATGTAGAAAGACATGCAGACCAAGGCCACTGTACCTCACTCTGCAGTTTTAATAGAGCAGTGCCACTCTGTTAGGCCAAACTTACTAGTCCTATAAATCACTTTGACTCTTAAATGGATCAAAAGACAGAACCAAAACACATTAAGAACGTGGAGACAGAGAGCAAAGGTAAAGCGTAGTTAAGGTTTTCACTAATGTGGACCAAACATTCCTGCCACAGACAAGAGAAGGACAACATCTTACAAAATCTCATTGTGCAGACTTGGAAGACTACATCCTTTCTAAAGATACATCTTTCTCACCATCTAAGAAATGCTCCCATCCATCCATCCATCCATCCATCCATCCATCCATCCATCCATCCATCCATCCATCCATCCATCCATCCATCC
>JBBMJY010000017.1:9170661-9216381 GCA_037833715.1 Toxotes lorentzi | reverse complement strand
ACACACACACACACACACACACACACACACACACACACACACACACACACACACACACACACACACACTCTCACAATAACAAGTAGACTCACATAGACAGCCAGCCACTGAAGTCAGAACTGTGTGGCTCATTTCCGAGATACACCTGGATTTTGTCTTAATCAAAGTCATCCTCTTTACACACACACACACACACACACACATACACACACACACACAGCAAACACACAGTATCAGACGCTGCTTCTATAACGCTGCTTGTCTGTTTGCCTCCTTTTTAAACGTGCACTCCTCTCTAGTTGTGCTTGTTTCTATGCTGGTGGCTGTGGAAGCAGAACATATACTGTTGTTTTAAGCATATTTGAGATTTCTGTATTAATTGGCCATTAATTTAGAATTTTAGAAGTGTATTTGTATCTCTCAGTGAAGCTCACTTCTTTGGTAAAAACATCCTCGTTAAGCTAAAATCAAGCCGGGGAGGCCAGGGATGCTTGTACCACATTTCTGTTCTCCTCTCTTGTGTTTGATATTTGTGTTAAATTCTAACATGTATGTGTTAAAAAAAACATTTATTTCCACGGCAGTGACGCAAAATTTGAAAGAATAAAAGCAGAAATCCAGGATAGAACATAACAGGGTCATTATCTTAGTGCCTGTGTTTGTTTTCCTCCTGTCTCTTCCAGTCTTGTGAAGTCAGCAGTGAGCCTAATCTTCATATAAAGTGGGTGACTGGTCCACTTGTGAAAAAAGCGCCCCAGATTCCCCCCGAGCAGAACAAGTGTTGAGTCTCACCTTAACCGATAAGAAGCAGTTCGCCTTAGATGAAGATGAGATGCTTTTGTGTCCCTATTGTGTCACTTTCCTTTTGGATTCAGAGTGTGATCACTGTGTGCGATCCTCGTGTACTGTGCGAAGACGTGCCTGTGTGTACGCGTCAGTGTTTGCGTGTGCGCTCACCAGGGAATCGAGGACAAAGCGGGCTGGAGAGCAGGGCTTTGTAGGCTGCGAGGGCTGTGCAGCCGCGCACATTTAGAGTTTGGGAGTCGGGATGATTCAAGGAGTTTGATTAAAGTTAGGTCTGAGCCGCATTCTAAAAATACACCAGAGCTCTGACAAATTAATAAAAAGTACATTTAAGACAGATTCAAATCTCTGTGCCCACGAGAATTGGGTCTACAGACCACTACCAGTCCACAGACAGAGGCTTTAAAGTGTGAGCCACAATGATGCACTGACTGACATGTGCCTTCATTACCATAAACACACACTGTAGTTTAATTTTGAATCACATACACTGTTCTATTGGCAGAAATACTCACTAGAGCACCAAATATGGATTAATCCGCCACTGAAAATAGTTCCCAACAAACGCACTATTTCCTCTTGCTGGAGTATCATTTGCTAAAAAACACAGTGCCCAGCTACTTCAGGAAATTACTGATCCTTTTTTTTTTTTTTTTTAAATGAAACAAAATATTTGTGAGGTGTTTTAAATATTTACATCTTCAGTAGGAACAAATAGACTTGGAGCTGAGAGGAACAAACAGCATAGGGAAGTCATATAGTTATGTTAGAGAGCGGACTGACTAAGATGTTACTGGCTTTGGTCTTTTCATGAGACAATAACAAAGACATAGTGTATCACCAGCCTGCTTCAACTAATGACTGTGCTGATCCTTGCAGATTTTAATAGCAAAAGCTCTGTGTTCTGCAATAAACAAAAGACTTGGAAAATAAATATAAGCAGCAAAAGTCACTTTGTTGAAAATACAAGGAAATTAGTCCTGCAAACAGAGAGCAACAAAAAATCCAAAGAAGAAGAAGCAGCAGAAATGATCTCACAAGAAATCAGTACGTAGCACGAAACATCTGATGAAGCTCTTATGACTTCCAGAAAGTGTCCTTATTTTAAATCCCTCATCGTCTAAAATAATTCATCCTTATCAAATTTAAAGAGTTCAGTTTCAGCCTGTATGCAAATACAGTCCACCTGACAGCCTTACAATACAGGCAGGTAGCTAATCCAGTTGCAGCTTGTGTGTGATCACAGCCAGCGACTGTGACTGAAGGCTGTAATTGTCCATAGCTAACAAGCTATTGATCCGCGCTGACTGACCAGGTCGCTGCAATCATATCCGCCATTATTGCCTCACTGAATACATCTGGCGCTCACAATTAAGTCTGTGGGGGCAGTGACAAAGGAGAGACTGCATGTGCATTTCAATAGGAGGTTCATATTACCATGTGTGTGTTTAACTGTAGCCAACGAGCACTTTTACATGCAAATTATACGTGCATGAGCTGAACATGTGTGTGTTTGCGTGTGTGTCACTACAGAGAAAGACTTTGATTCGGATAACAGCCAGGTGTGTGTCGGAAATAGAAAGCAAAGCACAGACATCATTGGTTTGCAGCTGCTTCCTGTCTCTGTCTCCCTCTCTTTCCATCTGTTTCTCACTCTCACTCTATCACACTCGTCCCTTCCCTTTCTCCCTCTATTCCTTCATCATCCGGCCTTTACTTCCCCTTTAAACCCCTCCCCTGCTTACTATCAATTACTGTAAATTGCTACATAATTCACGTCCACATTTATGGTCCAGATTTCAGGGTTTTTGAAATGCAAGTGAGAGTTTGACCCACTTTGCATCCTATATTAAAATGTCGTAGATCGAATTCTGAAGTCAGGTTCCATCACTCCGGGGCAAAGCATGGCAGCAGAGGATGGGATGTAGACACTTCAACATTTGGTCTCAGTGAATTCTACTCATATCCTTGTAAAGTATACATCAGCAGCCCTACATTTTGCCCTTGTTTGATTAAAGATTTAGATGTATCCTTTGTTTTATTAAAGCATAAAAGCAGTGGAAATCAGATTTGAGGAATCTCAACATTATTTGCTTAGAAAGTTCAGAGTGGATTTGTGTTTTCTTCTGTTCAGCAGCCTGAAATAACCACAAAGTGCTTTTGTCTTGCCATGCAAATCTAACTGAAAATGAATGGAAGGTGATTAAAGGGACACTTCAGATTTCAGAAATGATAGAAAGAGTGTGCTAACACTACTTAACCAGTAAACTAGGTCCCCAAGTAACAAGAGAAAATATCCACAAGTGTGCTGACAAAACATCCATGTACTGCCTCAGGATTGGATGACTGATGAAGACCATTTTAAAGTGTGTGAAGCATATTCCAGGGACTTTTCGGCCTTTGTTAATGGTGTTTCTCAGAGCTTTGGGTCAGTGTGACATCGCATTAGTCCTGCCAAACTCCTCAATGTGTTTTTATGACTGTGACTGAAAAGCACAAACCACCACTACTGTGCACAAAACATGAAAGACATGAGTTGTATTTTCCTCGTATCATCGAGTAACTTCCATCAGTTGATGCGTCTTTGATGCTCTTTGATCTTTAGGTCTGAAGACGTGTGTCTGCCTGAAAACAAGGTAAATCACAAACAGAGGTGTATTTTAAGTTGAGTCGGCCTTCGCTAATGAGCAGGAGCACAGGCAGCTTCTTCACAAGATGACAAGATTACTGGATCCAGAACATACAAGCTCCCTCTTCACTTCAAACTCACTGTGCTTTTATTTAGTTTTCTAGTCTGCATTTGAATCTTTAAGTGACACAGTCATCAGCCCAGGAAGGACACATTCAGATAACCATGAAGAGTAGCCTAAACCTTATTCAAAATGGAAGAACATGCAGGCAGGCTCATTCTGAAAAACTGCGTGTGGTCCTCTTTGCTAATTGTCAATTTTCCGATTGAAAGCATAACATTGAAATCATTAGATACAGTTAATGAATTGGCTTAATACTTTTTTAACAGGGCATCATTTTCATCATGTGACTACTCAGCTGGATCAAGATCAACTAGAGAATATGGAGAAGTATTTAAAATAAACTAATATGTGTAGTGATCTGAATTAAATTAAACTGGGATGCTTCGAGAAAGGAGAGTCTGCACTACATGTGCACCACCTGTGAATGTGCTGAAGTAGACTGGACACTCATTTCCACATCTTTGGTCCTTGGTTTTCTTTTTTTTCCCCAACATGTTCTTGTTGTTCAGCAAAAGACAACAAAACAAAGGAGCTCTTGTTGTTATTGTTGTCAGGAGGTCATGATTATGTTTTCTAAAGCGCATGTGTGGAACATGTCAGCACACACACCTCTGATTGTAGTAAATAAAGAAGTGAGTGCACATCCATTGTCTGCATTCACGTCTGCATTTGTCTGAGTCCATCCTGGAGTATGATGAAGGCTTTAAGCCTCACAGAGCCACCAGCATAGCTGTGGACTCTGCCATGTTAGTATAAAAGCTGCAGAATGCACATGTGCACCATGGCAGCTCTAAACAGAGGAAGAGAGGAAAACTGCAGTTCCCTTAAAATCCTGCAGGGAACTGGAAATAACTTGGCTTGGTATGAGATAATTTGATAGCAATGTTATACAAAGGGGACAAACAGTGGCATGTAACCTAAAGTGTCACCTCCACTGCAGTAGGTGAGAGTTTGTATTTCACTGTTAAGTTTTGATTCACCACTTCCTGCTCAGAGGAAAGCATTCACACCCACTGCCAGAACTTTATTTGTGCAAATAGGGCATTACTGGATGCTCTGTGATCCCACCTTATGGGCTGCTGAGATCTCATCTTATATAACATTTATTCTGGTGCTGCTTTAAGGCAGAACCACCCAAAATTACAGCTTTTCTGCTGTAGTAAAATAGTTAGTCTTTCCACCTTGGGCTCAGATCTTTGGTGGCTTTGAGGCTGACTCCGTCCTGGCAGGCCTCTTCTCCTTGATCCTCACAGAGCTGACATTTGGCACAGCGGTGACGCCTCACCAGCTGAAAGGACAATTCTCAGATGAGCCTCCTCAATATTTCAAGTCCAGTGACATTTCATTAGATGAAGAGGAGTTTAGAGTGTTGGCAAATGCTTCTCCTCACATCTAAGGTAGCCAGGTTGGCCGAGCTGACAATCACCTGCGGGAAGGAGATGCAGGAGCTCTGCACACAAGCACAAACGCAAGCGCACACTCCAAGTGCACATGAATGGACGCAGCAGATGTGAATGGGTGCACACTTGCACACACACAAGCTGGCAGATGGAGTAACCTTTTATGAACTGTACTGTGCAAATGTCTCGTCTACCCTGTTTGTGTGCCTCTTAATGTCTCAAGATATTTTTTTTGTTGTTGTTTACAATAAATGAAGTTTAAATCATCTAAACTTCATTTAAAAAAAAAATCTCTTAAATCATGAAACATCTTTGTATAAACCATCTCCACTTTTCATCCAGTGTCATAAGACACTGACTTCCTCTGCTAATGACTGAGCTTCACTTTTGAACTAGCTGCAAATTAAATGCTGGATGAATTTTTCAAGTTGACAGTCGTATCATATCATGTACTGTCATTTGCCACCATGGTACACTGCATGTGGGGCATTATGTTGCCGTGGTGATGTCTGCCTGTGTGGTGACAGGCATTGTGATCTCATAATGTATTGTACTTACAGATAAGATGATCTCATTATATTTTGGAGCACCTTACTGCATAAATTAGCAAATTAGAATTTATATACCACCGTAATGCTTAAAAATATGGAGCTACCTGCCAAGTGCGCAAAAGTATGCTGACAGAAATATCTGCAAATTAAAGCTGTCTCCTGAGCTGTGTTTTAGTAAACACACACACGCACACCATCTGAGGAGGCAAACAGAGGGCACTGACCAGAAATTAAGCTTCTCTTAAAATGTTTAATTCATCTCCAAAGAGAGCTTGTGGAGCTCAGTAAACACTCGCCTTTCATTCCTGCAGCATCCACGAGTTAATTGAGAAAGCACAATGGAATGGCAGAGCAATCGTGTAGAGCTTTAAAGGGGGGGGGGGGCTGATACCAAAGTGACCAATCTGGATCTGGATCATGCCTGACACATTTCCCATCCCTGTGAGCTCTAACCATTTAATCGATTTCCATCTGTGTCTCCCATGTCCCCTCCAGCCAAAGACCCGGTGTTTAGCCAGGGGTTTAGGAGGGGTGGACAGTGGGGGACGGCTTGCACCTGTGCAGCCTGTATTTCCACTTAAGCCTTGTCATTTAGTGGAGAACAAATGAGAGGGACCATGTTGTTAGAGCAGTTCTTTTGTTTGTAAAACCTCTCTGGTGCTAATGGAAGATTTAAAATGCCTAAATGAAAACAAATCAAACAGGTAAAATACAGACTCTCACCTCTGTTTGCACACGGTTAACTCAACTCACCAGCATGAGACACATAAACAAAACAGCAGTGTACTAAATATGAATACTATATGTACAGTCAGTAGTAGTGGTCATGGAGCTGGTTACCTCACAGGAAACTGTCATGGCTGCCATCAGCAACATTAAGCTTTGCCTATGACCATGCTCCTGGTCGTGATTGGACGCTTGATTTTTGGCATAAACAGTGCATCTAACTCTCAAAAAAGAAAAAGGTCCCCTGCACCTCCTCATGAAAGCTACTGAGTGCCACTAAATACAAAAAGTTTTTTAAAACCTTACATAAAAAGGAAGTACATATAACAAGATAGTATCGTATTTCACTTTTTAAAATTTAGTTTTGACTTAGGCATTTGAAATCTTCCTTAAGATTACAGTTAAACTTGTGTGATCAGAAAAATAGGGGTAATATCTGAATGTTTTCAACAGCATAGGGGACATGAAATCACACAGACAGATGTGGTGTCTTTCCTGAAAGTCTCAAACTCCTAAAATCATCCCACACATTAGCTTATTTGGTGTCAGGCATTTTCCATTGTTGCGATTGCACCAGGGGAGCAAAGGAATGCATAATTCATTGTTTACCTGATGGACACAGAGTCTAATTAAATCTTGAGCTTGTCCCCAGCTGTGACGGGTGCCTCTGATTTTTGTTTCCCTGTGTTAAAGTGACAAAGTTGCTTGTGGAAAAGTCGCAACACTAGTCACCAGGGACTTCACTCCTCTACCACTCCTGTGTCAGCTTAACAATATGTTTGCATGCATGTGACTAAAGCAACAAATATTTTCTCGCTTTCCCTATCAAAAAGATTATAACATTAACCTCTGTCATGGCAGCCGCCCTATTAACATTATTATAAATAAATTCTGTTGTGATTCTTAACACAGTATCCTGGGATTAGCCTGAGCCGAGCCATAAAGCTTCCCATTTGCATCTATTTGCACCACAATCTTCAACAGTGTGTTAACAAAGTCCAGAAGTCAGTTTTAATGTCCATAGTAGCCTGTGAGACGCATTCACTTTTAATTCAGTCACAAAGTAATTAATACAATAAATGGATGACGTTCTATTCATTTAGCAGGCATAAGAGGTCGTTGCAATTATTTCATTATTCTTTAAGTATTAACAGAAATTGAACTGAGAGATCATTTATACAACACCCTCCTGATTGCCTGCATAAATGTGTGTGGTTGTGCGTAACAAGCATCCCCTGCCCCCTCCTCTATTTTGCTGTGTGATTGCCTGGTGGCGATTCATAAGCAGTGAGACCTTTCCCACTGCCTGGTTCTCATTAAACCTCCTAGGGAAGCGAAATGCCTTCCTTTCCCAGATCTATTATATTTGATTCGTGGAGCTGAATACAATCTGTTACAGTACAGTATGTGCTCGCTCAGTGCCCCACACACCCACACAGTCAAACCACAAACACACAAGCACTGTACACACACCTACACAACAGGTCAATAACTGTCTGATGGGAAAGTCTTTTCATTAAGACTTACATGACTTTTTCCTTCATTCATAAAAGGAATATATGAGTTTTTTACCAAATCCTCAGATCACCCGTCGTCAACCTTTATCTCTGTCCAATGAAATGAACTAGAAGAGTGTTTCTATGACATGTTTACCAGCTCAGTGTAATAAAACCCACTCTGGAGGGTCACCCAGTGAAGCTGTGCTCTTCATTGGAAATAACACTTTAACAAGATTTGCTGAACAAACATGTTGCAGCAATACCCTGCTTTAAATACATTCAAGTAGATATACAGTACACACAGTATAGAGTACAGCTGCAGTTGGCTGGATACTGAGCATCTTTGCTCAAAGGCAGCAGATCAGCATAAAAGAGCAAAGTGTAAAGAAGGGAAAGTGCTGTGCTTCTGATTATAGTTCTGAGTGTATCAAATGACAATGTTCAAACAGTGACAATATAAAGGTTTGTTATGATGAACCTAAAGAGGATTATGATCTGAATCTGTAGATCAGATCAAAGTTTCAGCTCTTCGGCTCACAGCTTCACTGCTTCGGTTCACACTCTCAGGTCTCATACTCATACCTGCTCACCACCAAGCAGCAGACACACACAGTTAGCAAGTGGCTAGAGAACAAAAAGAAGCACAGAGTAGCTAAATAGTGAGATATTTCCCTGATGAGTTGGTAAAGACAAAAAACTGAGATATCAGAAGGCCAGACGCATGATTCCACAGGACTGATGTGTAAATAAACAACTGTCTGCCACTGAGAAGATAATGATATGCCAGGTACCGCAGGTTTAATGGGAATCTTGTCTAATCCGATCAAAAACCAAAGTGTAAATACGAGAACTTGCAGATCTCCAGGGGTTATGGGCTGATAGAAAATTGTTATGACACTTAAATCAATACTTTACTGTACATTTTTACACACAGACAATAGAGCCACTCCATCAAGACCTCTCCTAGTTTCTCTTTGCTGTGCAGCAACATATTTGTCAAATCATGTTTTCAGAATTATACATCATTGCAGACAACTTCATACAGATTATAGTTTGCTCCTCTGATTCTACTGCTGGACCTGTCGTATTTGCCAGAGGTGAGGTTGTCAAATGATACAGCTTTTTTTTTTTTTCGGAGGGAGAGTTCAGCAGTAACCATCACCCGTGTTTGAAGGACAACGGTGTCCCAGCAGTCGGGTGATTGCAGCTGATGTCCCTCTCAGCGGTGCAGATGGCTCGCTGCAGCTTGTCCTTGGACTGAGGAGCTGCTGAAATGCACAGATGTGGGTCAAATGGCATTTGCAAATAATTTTTAGCCTGTGTTTCTTCCTGTTTAGGAGAACCAGATGGCTGGATTGCCACATGCAGTATGCAGTTTTAGTTATTTAAACATTTCTTGGAGGCAGAAATAAGCTCACTGGTTGAGTTAAATCCCAGTGGGATGAACCAAAGAACTGTATTTTTGTCATTAGACTAAAACCAAGTGAAAATGACAGAGAAGAAAAACATTACTATTTATATTTCTATTTGTTTTTTTTTCTTTATACTCAAGTTTTAATGCAAATGAACATTCACTCTTAAAATGTGTTGCTTTAATCTCTGTGCTCTTAATCTTATAAGAAGATTAGGGATTTTGTTATCTTGAACAATTAATATGGATTGTCTGAGCTGTATTAGGCCGTCAGCGTCATGAGGGTCAACAATATATGTTGCATGGATGTAAACAAATACGATAAAGCATCTGAACTGTTTGAAACACACAGGCATCATACACACCTCACTACAGTCATCTGAAATCCCTCTTTAACTTATAATCTCAGATGATGATTTCAGATGCCTTGATTTAACCTCTGATTTAACAGGTGATTGTTGTCTGTTCCCAAGGTTACAGTGTGAACAGCAGCTAGCCAAAGCAGCATCATTTTCCATGATGCAGACTTGCCTAAATGTAAATAAGGAAAAAAAAGGATACAGGCAAAAACACTGAGGTGTATTATGTAGTTTAAATGTTCGATACTGAGACATTGTCAGGTTCATCCTCTGTAACCTTTCATCAGTTTTCAACACATTTGTGCGAGATAAATCTTAACTCATGTTCAGGTGTTATTTTTACCTCTTGATCTGATACTGAAAACTTCATGACCTGACAGTGGATTGGAAACTGACGAGCTGAAGCTGGGGACCATCTCAGAAGCCAAGAGAGCTTTTGTTTTTCATTATCACTTTTTTCTTCCTAAAAAAATGCTAGAGCAATGTTTCTCTTTCCTCTGGAACATCTTCCATCTTTTTTTTAAAAAAAATCAGATACTTAAGGCTGAGAAGAGAGAAGTGAGTTCTCTCTTCTCAGTATTGGCACCTCTGGCACAGTATTGTCCAGTGCAAGCTATGTGTCTACCCACCTGTTTTTCTACTTCTGTATCTCTATTTAATTGTCAAGTGGTTTTCAACCAGTGAGAAGAACCTTTGTGAAATGGTGTGAGCTGAGGTGTGCCCTGACATTTTGCTCAAATGTTAAGTAAATAAATCCACAATCTAACAAATTCATTGGATCGTTAAAACTCCGTTTGGAGAGCTTCTTATCTAAATTAGTCAAGTCCTTTAGCTCTCTTGGTGTTTTCTGGCGCTCCTCAACAGTTTTGACATTTCTCTGTAATCAACTATTTGTGTGTGTGTGTGTGTGTGCCTGGGAAATTTGTTGTTTGTCCAGTGTGTGGTGAAGCGCCACACAGGCCTGGAAGTGCTGGAACAGACAGCAAAGAGAGGTTTCCTCCCAAGTGGAGCTGGTGCAGTCACAATTATAAGGATTAGATGCCATTGTGCCGCCCCGCTCACTACATATAGACCTAAGACAGCTTCAGTAACATTGCTGATTACATGCTGTTTAATGCCATATTCATATTAGAGGTAAATTAAATGGAATACATTTTTTTACGTCAGTTATTCGACTCGTCTCCCTATTGTATTTTATTTGTAATCAACTACTAATGTTTTCTTCCCTTTAAAGACCTTGAAGAGCAAAGGAAAGCGACACCAGTCAACTCAGCCAACTTTGCACATGTGTTGACACACTTCAATCAATGTGTAATGCCAGAGGGGAGTTTTGGGACCCCACAAAAAAGAGCTGCCTGGCCTACTTGTGATTACCACTAGGGGGCTGACACCAGAGGGCTGACACAAATATTCCTGTTGTCAGCTCATATTTACATGAATTCTGTTATGACGACTCTGGCTATAATTACAAAACTATCTGATGACTACAGGCCTGCAGCAGGTACACAACTGAAGACAGGGAAAAGTGTATTAAAAAGCACACAAGCCAACGGTGATTGCTACATTACAGCCCAAGAATTACGCTGTTGTTTAAAGCCATGGATCAACATTTTTATTTGCTTATCTAAACTGACACCAGACGTCAAACTTAGTTTAGATTAGAAGACTGGAAACAGGGGAAAACAGTTACCAGCCATGCCCCTGATGCACTTGCTACCTGGGATCTTGTTGTCACTGTGAGTTTGTTATTCAACCAGTGGAGACTGCAGGAAGTCACTGGACCCGGTCAGGAAATGTCTGGTACATAACAGCCATCATAGCACAAAGTGTCATTTTTAATCTTTGGTTTTGAGTTAATTAGTGAGCTTCAGAGGTTAACACAGTCTGATTTTATGTGGCTTCATTTTTCAACCTTCAGTCAGACCGAGGCTAACTCTTTCCCTCTGCTTCCAGCCTTTATGCTAAGCTAAGCTCACTGCCTTCTGGCTGTAGGTTTATAATTTTCAGACATGAGGGCGGCATCGACCTTCTCATGTAACCCTCAGCAAGAGAATATTATTTCCCTAAATGTGAAACCGAGCAGTTGCTGTGCACATGTGTACAGCCCTAAGCCTTTCTCATTCAAAAGATGCAATCTCTTCTGTTACAGCGACTGAGACAGTACGTTAACCACTGGTGGACTATAGCAGCGGCAGGGACAGCTATTACATGTAAACCCCAACCAAAGGCAATGTGGGCTGTAGGGCTTTACACATACCAACAAGGGAAGAGAGAGGTCATGCATGACATGATGTGTGGTGACTAATGGATTATGGTGTGTGTGGACTGCACTCTTGTGGATCCATAAGTGGCTATGAACTATGTGACCCATAACTGTGACTTAAAGGGGATAAATGAACAGAGGCTGTAGTTACATATAGACTGCATTGCTTCCACTGGAATAATCCAAATGAAATGGCAGTAGAAGCTATTGTAGAAACTATGCATATTGTAGAAGATAAAATTCTCCCTTTGGAAGGTTTATACAAAGATATGAAGTTAATCAAATGTCTTTTGGGAATAACAGGTTTATCTTACAGTACTGTCCTACAAAAAATGCAGAGGCTGCACTCTGCTTTCAGACAAACTTCAGGGAATCTGAGGCAAAAACACAGAATGTACAAACAAAATGTGCTCTTTCAGCCTTCTTGTCCATTTAAAATAGTTTGCTTAGGAAAAGAAACTTTATTCAAAAATGGGATTTAAACATACCCAAACTGCAGAAATCGCACGCTGGAGTCAAACACTGCCTTTATCCATGTTTTTGTAATTAAATTTAGCTTCTGCTTCATTTGGTTATGAGGAACAACAAACTGATTTACTAAGCAGTTCATCAAAATTAATATCTCTGAATGACAGATAACAGCTAAGGAAAAATCTGTAATAAATTTAGTTTTAGATTCAGATAAGACAACCTGTGGCCAACTCCAGCAAACATTAACTTGATATAACTGTGTAACTTGGAGCATTTCCCTGGCATGAAACTCACCCTGTTAAAACATTGGTACAAAAGACTGTGGCTCTTTGACATAAAGTCAAAGTTACAAGCATGTGCACATAAAAACTACAGCTCCCATGGAGCATCCAAAATCCAATCACAGAGCTTATTATATATAATTATATTATGATGGAATCACTTCAAGCAAATAGCTTGGAAGCAGAAAGCACTGTAGATGACTTTTACTAAGGATGTGATTAATTATTTTACGGCACATTTATTTTGAAAGAGAGACTGAAGATGTGAGGCTAACCCTTGGGATAGCATTTGACAGCCCACTGAGGTCTGCAGTACTCCCAGCACAGTGCTCCTTGGACACTGAACATATGGGAGTTGAATGGTCAGCTGGGATATGTGCATCTGCATGTACACGTGTGTTTGCTGGGGTTCACAATGCATTCTGCATTTGTCATGCTAGCCAAGCCAAGCAGACATAAAAGCCATTTCTTCTTAATCAAGGCCCACAGGGTAATTTGGTAATACAGATGGGGCCCGTCATGCTTTTCTGAAAAGCAAGACGAGGAGGAGGAAGAGGAGGAGGATGAGCAACATGAGGAGGAGGAAGATGAATTCATCTGGCCTCTGTGGATCATGGTCTGTCTGTTAGAAGTGGAAAATTAGGTTAACAGACAGATAGATAGGTAGATGGGTAGGCAGATGTTTAGTTTCAACTTTATTTTGCTCTTTGAGACATGAAAGAGAGCAAAACAAGCTCTCAAACCAGGAGTATGAAAAGAAGACAACAACACAGAAGAAAGAAAAATATGTCCTGAATATTCTCTTTTACAGCAGCGTCATCATTACCTATGAACCATCGCACATGAGTCTGCCATGTGTTATTTGGACATATGACAGGTTGACTCAGCGTTTCGTGATGGTTGTGTTTGTTCAAACACTCACCCGGGCTTTGAAAGAAGAAAAAGAACACATAAGAGACTGAAGAAGGGCCAGAAACACTGGCCTACAGTTGTTTCTGTCTGTACAAAAAATCTACTCATGCCTATAAAACATTTCTTATGGAGATCCAGAGTATCATCATCTTCCGTGATCATCCAGTGTGGTGTAAATTAAGGATAATTCCCTTCAGGCTGTCCCAGATTCCCAGCACCGCAGACCTGCTTAGCTGTAACAGATCAGCTTCCCTCCCCACGCTTCCACTTCTGTGGTCTTTCAATTTTCTCCATTTCCACTGTAATTGTGTCTCACAGGAGGGACAACAGTTCTTATTGTCACCTAGGTTTCCTCCAGGTGTTTCTGCCACATAATCCAAACACATGCAGATGAGCTGGACTAGTCTACATTGCCCAAATGTGTGAGCATTGTTTATCTTTGTCTGACTTTATCTGGTGTTGCGACTGGCAGTGTGTCCCGGGGTTTCCCAGTGCATGGTGGACTATGCTCCGGCCCCAGGTTACCCTGAATGAACAATGAACGCGTCTTATGTATTTGTCTATAATTTGTTCATTATGAGTACATATTGTCCTGTTCACCTTCATTGCCAGATTTCTCCGCATGGACAATAAGGATTTGATTCTGAGCCTGAACTTGGGCTTCATGCCCAGTAACGGTGCCAGACAGTACTCAAGTGAAGGTTAGAGATACTGGCCACTGGCCAGAAGGAAGCCAGCAGGAGATCCTGCAGTGACTTGAAAATGACTAAAAGCAGAAATCAACAGAAACATTTCTACATTTATCAATCAATCAATCCTTCTATCTATCTAGATCATTTTATCAACATCGCACTGTTGAAACGAGATGCTGAAGTTTTGAATTCACTGCAAGGATCACAGTGAACATACTGTATCTGTAGACGCAGCACAAGCTGACTTGCAGACATAAAAAAAAGAGTAATTTCAAAAGTGCAACTGCATTGTTGCTCCTCATTGTCCAGTTGGTGGAGCAGAACATGCTGTTGGAACTGAATCAACGCCTCCCAGCAGGCCTTCACCAACCAAAACAGTTTGCATCAGTGGCCCAGCACAGCAGGTCCCCGGGGACATAGCACACACATCTGCACACATGCACTCAAGTACTGTTATTCATATTTCCATCACAGAGCACTCCAAATCACATGACTGTGAAGATGCTGATAATTTAACAATACAGAAAGTCTTCAACGTCAGTGAACCACAAAGAGCAACTGAAATGAATGTAATGCGGGTCATGGTTTCATGACCCGTGACAACAATGATATTAGATTACATGCAAACTGCCATCTGTTTAGTGCTCTTAATTGACAGTGCTGCTGTCTGCACACATCCAAACAGGACCAGTAACAGCTTCAAATTAAAGTCTACTCAATTTCTTTGGCAGCTGCAGTGTTCTTCCTTCTATTTTCACCTTTTAAACAGCCTCTATTTGTGCTCAAAAGATTTGTTTTTTTTGATATTTTTTTCTTTTTCAGCCTGAATCTACATCATTCTGGCACCAACACTCACACCTGGAAGCTGGCTCTGTAAAGCGACAGGCTCTTCTTGTTGTGTAGCGAACAACCTGATAAAGGCCGCGGGTTAATTACGCCGCTAAAGGCTCCTTTTCTTCAGGATACAAAGAGTATAAACATGCAACGTTGATCATAATTGTTTGGGCTTTGACGTTTTTGCAATCTGCGCAACAGAGAGGCTGATATGTAATAATGACAAGGCAGCAGCAATGCTTCAACATAACTATGGAACCCTTAATAATTTAATTGCACAGTGCAGATAAAAGAGAAAATGGAAGATCTTCTTTGCCTTTAAAAATCCACAAAAGTGCTGCGAGTGGTTGTGCAAAATATACTGTGTAAACAACTCAGCACAACACACTTGAGTTAACTTATTTTTGTTATTTTTCAAAGACTCACACAGGTTCACACAGGGATTTCTGACAATACGCCACTTGGCAGAACTTCTAACCTTTGACTACACCTAAGACTACAGTAAATGGCGACTTACCCTCCTCACTTTTATCCGACACTTTTATCCAGCCAGGCAGCAGATTCCAGTCACGTCCGATGTGCTGGTCACAAACCTACTATTACACCACCTCACAGGGGGAAACGTACAAGAGCTCTCTGACACACACTGCGTTTAACCTCATAATGTGTGTTATAACCAAAACAGCTCAACCTGCATTTACACTATTTGTCTAAAAGAGGCTGGGAAGTTGTATTCAATTGCTCTCAAAAAGAAGAAAATTGTGTTTGTGTACATGTCAGGCATAATGTGTGTATGTGTGTGTATGTGTCCAGTCTATGTGCC
The DNA here is from genome assembly GCA_037833715.1 of Toxotes lorentzi. Taxonomy (NCBI): domain Eukaryota; kingdom Metazoa; phylum Chordata; class Actinopteri; family Toxotidae; genus Toxotes; species Toxotes lorentzi. The sequence continues at coordinate 9,200,602 of JBBMJY010000017.1, read as the reverse complement.
ATCTCAGATGTGAATAGGTGCAATTAGGCTTAAGTATCCTGTTGTGTAAAGAATGAGAGAGAAATGGTGCATGGGAAATATTTTTTTAGCTTGTTTCAGGGGACTGAATGTTTCCCCTGCTGCACCAGGAAATGCTAACTGGCAAAATGTGGGAAATTCAAATCCAAGCTGGTGATACTTTCTTAGTTGAGACTGAGCACGACTGGTCCCAGAATGAATCAGAGGGAGCCGGCTGGGCAGATATGGATTATGATGCAGAATAAGAAATGACAGTGTGAACGTGAGGAAGAATGGTGTGAGCAAGCTCAGAGGGAAAGACATGAGACATGTATTGTCATAGTAAGATATAAAGAAAAGGCTTAAGGAAACATGAAGAAAGTCAACCTGTTTGTGCTAATAACAACCCTGGCAAACAAGGTAGAAGAGATATTATATGCCAAGGTCCTTAATGATGACAATCCGTTGGTGAGATGTGTGAATGATGAACAATTCGAGAAAGCGCTCAGACTAAAAGAGACAGGAAAACATAAGGTGGGAAGCACAAGGAGGGTGGGAGGACGAAAGGTTGGTGGATGTAAAGGAGTGATCACGGGGTGCCAAAGATGTGTAGGTATGGAGGAACTAAAGAGGGATATCAAAGGAGGAAAATAATGAATGCACAAAGCCTGAAAACAACAAAAGTGGGAATGAAATAGGATCGTGAAACAGTATTGATTGAGTCTTATGGAGGGTTTATGTGTGCCAAAGCCACAGAGGTGCTTTAACTGTCAAAGGTTTGGACACACGGCCAAATACTGTAAAGAGCAGAGGAGATCTGCTTGATGTGGAGGTAACCACAAGCATGAAAAGTGTGGAACAGGGGTGCAACCAAAATCCTGTAACTGTGGAGGAGCCCAGAATGCGGCATAAGGTGGGTGTGAGGTTATGAAACGGGAGAATAAAATCCAAAAATTAAGAGTGGAAAGACGAATCACTATGCAGAAGCTGCAAGAACAGAACAATGCTACTAATCAGCAGGAAGTAATGGGGATACGAGAGCTACAACAAAGAACAAATGACAGGATGTCTGTGGACAAAAGGGCTTTAGTAACATTCATTGCAGGAGTGATCAATAGTACGGATGAATTAAAGTTAAAAAAAATGATCAAATTCAGCTGGTTGTGGAAGCAGCAGAGAATCATTTAGGATTAGTGGGACTGACATGGGAAAAAGTGAGGGAAAACCTCACCGATCAGTCAAGCCAGGAGGCACCATGGGTTGATTAATACTAATTATGGTAATTCTCTTACAATGGAAGGCCAGGAGCTTACTGGCTAATAGCCATGAATTCAAACATTTCACTTCTTCTCGAGAAATGGCTGTAAAACCGACACTCAAATGCAGGGGTAACTGAAGATTTGATGGATGATGGGGATTCGGTCTGTATGAACGGTGGTAGAAGAACGAAGGCAAACAAACTGAAGCAGCTTTAGATGTAACATTAGAGGCTGATCTCTTGGATGGAGTCAGTAGCTGGGAAGTTTAGACAGCTACAGCTGTAGACAGTGATCACAGTCCAGACTTATGCTTGGTGGGAGAAATAGCAGAAGTGAGACCAGGTGGTGGAATCCTAAAGTGGGTCTTTGGAAAAGCAGATTGGGACGGGATCCAGAAGCTGAGTGAGGAAATAATAACAAAGGCTGACAATCAGGGAACCTGAGCAATTACTATGGCAGAAGATGGATCTATACCCAGGAGTAAAAATAGGATGAATAGAGAACCAGTACCATGGTGGTCAGAGGAATGTCACCAGACTATAAGAAATAAGAACAGAGCCTTTAACATGCAGCATTTGATTCAGGCAGTGGTGAGGAGGACGGTACATCCAGCTAAGAGGGCATGATAAAGAGGATGGGAGGAGATGGTATGCTATGGGAATATCCATCTGTGGAGGAAACAGTGATCTCCAATAGAGATTAGGCAGAGATCATGGCCACGTCATTGGCAAAGGTACACAGCTCAGAAAATTTGCCAGGAGAAGGAGAAGGGAAAAAAAATGAGTCAGCATCCAGGTATGTTAGACAGGAGGGAACAAACAGAAGATATCATTGATAAACCGTCTTCTTTGGTAAAACGGCTGAGATGAATAAATACATCAAGGCCAACCTCAGATCAGATATGCCATGTTATGCTATATAACATATCCAGGGGAAGGCGTGTTCTTGAAGCTGCTGCAGCTTTGTAAGGAGGAGAGAAGATTACCTAGCACATGGAAAGAAGCAGCAGTGATTCCGATAAGAAAACCTAGCAAGGATCCGTCTAAACCCACAAGTTACAGGCCAATAGTATTAACATCAAATATATCCAATATAATGGAAAGGACGATAACACAAAGGCTATCATGGGAAACTGAAACTGAACTCTGGTAAGTTATCACAGCGGTTTTAGGAAAGGAAGGAAGGATATATATAAACTGCATAAACCATCAGTAACAAGAAGAGCAGATCAGGGAGGTCATGGAGTTTCAAAATGAAGGACGGGGTCAGCACATAAGAGTTAAATGCAAACACATGCAGCCAGGATGATGCATGAAACCCATGATATGAATTTTGGATGAAACATTTGTTCACTAACATCAAACATTCTCTGGTTCTTCCTACAAGCATCTACACATTTAGTGCTGTCAGCAAAAAAACAAATAATAAAAAAAAAAAACTTAGTTGGGGCCTTTAAGTCTGGTACTGCTCCACATTTATGATGTTCCAATTTTGCATCCTAGAACTAACTCAAATGTTGTTGCCAAGCAAAATTAGCCACGATGACTGGAAATGCTATTAATTGCCATGGTAACACAGTAACTGCTCCAGGAAGCACGATGGAGCATTTCTGATTTCAGAAGCGTAAATCTATCCTCTCTGGAAGGATGGATGGATGGCTCTGCCTTCATTGGAGAGAAAATACATTCATTTTATTTGTCAAGGTGACATTGTAAATGATGATCATCATTGTTTTAGACCTGATTTGATTGTTGGCCACGGACACACTGCAGGCTCAGTCACACGTAAGCGCAGGATGAAAACACTGACAAATGACAAATAAAACAGACAGACTGCACGTATAAATCTCATGTGTCCCACCTACAATATGTGCAGCTACCATCACTCACTCTTCTTCCTTCTGGCTCTTGCAGTGAAACCAACAGTCATCGATGTGGGCATATATGTCAACAGCATCGGGCCTGTGTCATCCATCGATATGGTGAGTTACAGTGTTCTCTCTCACCCGCTTCTCCCCTCCAGACACACACACTCGTACGCATTCGTCCATTGTCTCACATTTGTATCATCATACATGAGTGCTGCCATTTCTCACGCTGTATTTGGAGGTCATGTGGGCCGCCGCGGCCGTTTCTGTGGCAGATGGAGCCAGGAAAGACAGGTGTGGACGCTTTGTTCATGTCCCATGGATCAGCTTGGATTAAGCAAATGAGTGAGTTTAAAAAAACTCAGAAGGGCCACAGCATTTCTGCTAGGCTGCAGACAGCTAGACAGCAGCTTGTGTCTCTGTGGAGAGGAGAAGACCCCTCACAGTATTATTTTCTGCCAGTTTTGTCTTTATTTAGTATCCGAGTCTTTTGCAACAACATAAAAATTCCCAGAACATAGTGTGACTGGAAGGCAAAAATGGTTTTGGAAAGACACCAGGACATAAATCAATGTATATTTTGTTACACAAGCCCTGACCTGAAGCCATAAAGTATATGGAAAGCTGAAAGTGAAGGAGCGATAGGACGAAAGTAGCTACTTTTCAGACCACTGAAAGAAAAAGCTGTCTGTTGTTTGGCCATGGGTGAAGTGCGTGGACTAAATGGATGCAGCTTTTCATTATGTAAAATGTAAAGGGCCTGTTCACTTGCTGTCTGTATGCTCAAATATAACATTTATCTTTGTGCTTGAGAATCTTCTCTCAAAATATCATAAATGTATTGCTTTGTAAATATTAACTGAGCTAGACATGATAATGAAAGCGCTTTATCTCTGAACTTACCAGAACACCAATGCTGAGTTGCGACCGTTGCTAGGCAACATTAAATATTTCCAGATATAAAAGCAATTTAGCCTTTTTTACTTTCAGCAGCAGTCTGCAACTTAGATTATTTAAGATTAGATCTGCACATCCAGAATTAAATTACAAAAAAAACTAAATTATTGCATGAGCCAATGTGCTGGCTGACTGCAGTCCTGTGCATTATGTGTGACGCTGTGCACATCTTTGTCATATGATGCTACAATTACTGTTATCTGCCAGAAATTCATATATTTAGGTTTGTAAAAATAACACAAATCAGTATCAGCTGGTAAGTAAGAAAGCAAACCCGTGTATCATGTCATTCAGATAAAGCTTTGGCATAGTGGAACACATTTTAAATGAGTATAGCTACACACAGTTGTCCCAAATTACTAAGCAGTCATTTAGCAAGGGACATTTAAGGTTCCTCCCAAAATGAAAGTGGGCAAATTCAATTTGGGATGCCAAATGGTGTAGTTGAACTCATAGTTGTTTTTGTATTCTGGACTTTGAGGAGCCAACAGGAGATGCAAAGCCACTTAAGCAAATACTGGGAACTCTGTAGTCGCTGCAGACTGTGTGCTTGGTTGTATTTTGCTGAACTATAACTGATTCATTCACATGAGGACAAAAAGAGAGAGGGCAACCAATGGTGAAACATAACTACATTCAATCAAGTGCAGTACTTGGGTACAGTTCTGAGGTACATGTCCTCAAGTTTCTCTATTTTCTGCTAATTTACACTTCGTTTCTACAGTTCAGAAGCAAATAAAGTGATTTTTAGTCCACTTCATTTATTTGATAATTTTAGCTTCATATAAAGTCATTGAAACTAGCCTCAACTTTACCAGCTGCAATGAGGTACACTCTAAAGTATTAATAACTATCCCATAATAAAATTTACATATTCAGAACTGTGCAGTTCTACAGAATGAGTACTCTTACTTTTGTTACTTTAAGCATATTTTCATGCTAACACTTTGACTCAGGTGAGATATTGACTGCAGGACCTCGACTGTGGTACAGCTATTTTAACTTAAGTGCAGTAAAACATTTCAATATTTCTTCCAACAAGGACAATGTGTGACCACAGACAAGTTAGTATTGATTAACATTTTAGTGTCTGATTGATCTGGTAATACCTATGGTTACTGTGGTAAAAAGAAATGCAGTCTAATACCACAGGTCCCAGAACTGTGGAGGCAGCAAACACTCATTGAGAAGCTATTTTGTGAGACGTACAGAAGGGTTATTGGTGTATCTATTTACAGAGCACCCAAACACTGAAGATGAATGTCAATAATTGACTGTCTCGCCCAGTTCTTCATCTATAAACTCACTGTGGCTGCTCCTTCTTCGTCTATTACTCCCTGCAAAGTTTAAAACTGGTATGCTATTAAAAACAAACAACAAAAAAAAAAAAAAAACAAGCCCAAACACAACAAATGTCTTGTTTAGCATTTTTGATTAGCGATCACAGTGACTGATCCCCGTGGTGACAAGTCCATTGTATTTCCTGCGGCTTCCTCACAATCAAAGCAACTCCATACAGCAGCAACTTAAAGCAGCTGTGACACGGTGTAAAGAGGGTGAACAGTAAACAGCACGGCTGAAAAGAGGGAGATAAAATTAAACTGAACCACATGATAAATCATTTCCTGTAAATGCCTCATGCAGGTGAAGTTACTGCATGTAAATACACTGAACAAGTTTCTCGCCATCTGTATGGGAATTTCTTATACCAATGCACTCTCCACTGGCTGTTTTGGCTGTCTGATTTTATGAAAATCTTAAAACAACACTACATGACACGACAACAAACTGTATCAGACAACAGACAATGCAATGGACACTAAGTCTTTAACCATCTGAAAAACACACACAGTAAATATCTCCTCAACTGAACATAATCTTGATAAGGACACAATGTGTCCCAGGGCTATTTTATTACACTGCATTACGTTGCACAGGTGTTGTTTATATTCTTTCCACCCACTGCATGTTATGATTTGCACAATGAAAGAATAATGTATAGCAAACTGGTCATTATTCCAACTCCAGCCCCTGCAGGGCGATTCAGCAATTAAATAGGAGGCTCTTGATAAGACTGAAGGGGCTTATTTCACCATGATGTCTTCCTTCGCGCAGGATACTTACTACATGGGTACTCACAAAAGACATCAATCAGCTGAGACCACAGATAGAACCGATAAAATGCTTTTATAACAAACTAAAGCTGTAGAGAAGCTTACATTGAAAGGCAGCACAGAGATCTGTCTGGTCGAAGTGAGCTGATGTGAAGAGAAACCATTAAAGCGCCCATGGCTGAATGTGAAAGAGAAGTCTGAACAGACCTGAGATCGCCTTTTACCGACCAATCACAATTACAAACTCAACAAAGCTGTGTAATGAAAAAGCATGTTGCCACCTCAAAAACAGCTCTGTATCAAGTATGCTATTGCTTTTACAAAGGCAAGATTTTCAGTAGCTTCAAATAATAAAGCAATTTATAATCTGCAGTTTCTAATTTTTAAAAATAATAATAATAAATTTGATTTGACTTGTGATCAACTGAGTTTTTGACAGAACTATTCTTAAACAATACATAAGGGTCTTCAGTTCCCCAAACTCTGACTTTTACTGTTGCTTTTTTAGCCACGGATAAACCTTGTTGCTAAGCCATATATACTCCTGCTGCACTGCATGAGTCACAACAACAGGAAACAGAGGTACTTAAAGATCATAACTCTTGGAATTATGTGCATTGGGATAAAGAAACTGTATCTTGCGCCCTTAATTTTAAAGAAGTCCCCATTTCTAAATCTAGACCCTTTGAAACTGCTGGCAGAGATGAGCTTTTTTAGGATGTCCTTGTTTCTATTTATAACTGAAACCAGCTATGCAAATGGTGTTTATTCTCGCTTTTTTTAGATTAGAATTATACGCTGTACTTTTGTGCTGCAAATGTCCATCTTCACAAATCATGTACTCTTTGCCTGTGTTAAAATATTTATTATTTTAAGTGGAAACTGAAGTGGAACAAAGTGCGTCTACAAAATAGTGCAACTACACATGCACACAGAGCCACACATTCAGAGGAGCAGTAATATAGTTGTTGTGAATTAAAAACTCCTGCAGCCTGTAGTGGGTCAGTGGGGCATGGCCGGGCTTGGCTCGCTGCGGGAGCCCAAACTTTGTTTCAGAGGAGAACGGGATCCTGCTGTGACATTCCAGTGGTTTTCCTCTGTGTAAGCACTGATTGGCTTCATCCCGCTCGGGAGGACGGACACTGGTCAGTGGATCGTGAATCCCCGGCCGCCCCCGGGGCCTGACTGCACTGGAATTAGTGAAAAGTCACAACTCTTTTATCTCTCTCTCACTCTCTGTTTGCCTCTGTGTTTCTTCTTCTTCTTTTTTTTTTTTTAAATCCAATTCTCTGAGGAGATGTTATAATGTCAGAGAGAAAACAACTGATTTCTTCAGCGTGGCCTGGCATGGCTGGGTCTGACCTCGTTTTTTTTTTTTTTTTTTAAAGCCCCACATTTACACTACACTGCACTCTTCCTCTCACTTTAGTCCAATCTATCGTGTGTCTTGAGACCTCCACTTAGCGTGTTCGCTCTCTCTGAACTTTGTGTGTGTGTGTCTGCAGCACTAAAACCAGGTCAAATCCCCAGGGTGTATTGGATTCTTGATCCATATTGATCACACACACACACACTCACAAAATGATTGTCCTCAGTGCTGCGACGTAATCAGCGACCAAACTCCAGGAAGCTTCTCATCTGCCTTTGAACAAAACACATTATCTTTCCTCATTTGCGCCGACGGTAATGGGCACTGGCTGGGATGATGCAACGCCAAATGAAGCTGATAGTAATTTAGGACATACTGTGATGAATGGCTGAGTGATTAAACAGCATTAGCGGCATTAAAGTCAAGCAAAAGTGCTGGGCTTTTATAGCTGGTGCTGGCAGAGTCAGATAATACAGCCAGTAAATTAACTGACAAAGATGGACGCACTTTGACATCAACACTATGTTCTTGTCGTCGATGCTTGAGCCAGTGAGTGGGCGGCATCTTGAATTTGCCTCTCTGCATGTAAGTATGTGTCAACCTGATACTGAAATTATTAGGACCATCTGCTCTGCTCATGAACTGAGTACATCAAACCAAGTGTGAGCTCCCTGTTGATATCACCAAACCCAAGGAACCAACAATCAATCAATCAGTGTATCCTACTGGCAAATACTGTCTGAATATCCAGATCCTCCAGCTCCATTGTTTGTCCAACACCTATTCAAAACACATCTGAGTCACAAAGTTGCACTGGGTGACATGTTGCTTCACTACTATGAACACACAACACACACTGTCCTGCTGCTATCTCACTAGAGCACCAAATAGGGATTAATCCACTGGTGAAAATAGTCCCCAGCAACTGCGCTGTTCACTAAAATCTACTGTGAGCAGCTGTTTTAGGAAATGACTGGGCCTGAAAGAATATGTACTGTAATCTACAGTATCTTCTTCACTGCAGCCACTGGATATGAGTTGTTGCCATCAGCCAGAGAGGGAATTACTACCTTTAAGCATCAGTCAATGCTCTTCACTGCTCACATCTGACTTGAAGTGTCAAAGCAGATAATTTTCACCTATGTGGAAGCGTCAGCCTGCTATTTGTGGTAGCGTGACAGTTGTCGCAGCTCGGTTTTTTTATCACTCTCACTTTTTATATATGTACTGGAAGGTGGTTGGTCATCATGTTAGAATGTAGATGCCGTGTGGTGCTTTATTTAGTGTTCCTCTCCAGCAGCAAATTAAGGGTGCAATGATGTAAAGATGTGCTATGAAGATCAGCGTCACACACAACAACAAGCTCATCTAAATGCATGGAGACGAACAAACTAATTAAACAGAATGTGTTGTCAGTGGGTTCACCGGATACACCGGATAATACTGTTTTCAATACATCCTACTGCTCTTGTTGTAATTAAATGTAACAGAGGTCTATCTTTAATGGATCATATTGGCTAAAATGAAGCCAATCATATGTCGATCCTTTCTTTACTGTGCTCTACTGTTTGTCCACTACAAGCCATTAGTGCTGCAGCGCTGCTCAACAATGCTGATGCTGTTAATCTCTTAACTAGTCTCTCTTTCCTTCCACCAAAGAGCAGTGTCACAGATGCTGACCATCTTTTCATTGATTAAAATAACAGTCATCACTAGTGGCAGTTCATATTAGCTTTCCCTAATTAATCACTATTTAAAGGACACGGCTGATGATAAATAACAGAGCTCATGTTCATGAGAATAAAGGAACATGAGTGCAACAGTGTGGCTAATTGATGTGTTTTTAATAGTTTTTGGACAACGGAGCTCTATGGCACAGTGGAATGAGATATACAAGCTGCTGGCTGTAACCTAAGATCCTTTGCGAGGGAAGAAGCTTCACCGTACAACTACAAGTGTACACAGAGTGAGACAATTCTCCTAACACGTCAGTTCAAATCCGTCTGTAGTGAGCAGAAAGCGATTGATACATCCAGTACAGACAGCCATCTACATTAGTCCAGATAAATGTGTTTACATGAATAATCTTTGAAGAGATGTCATCGTGAGCCAGGAGAAAAATGCCCCTGTTTGACAGATGCAATATTTCAAAGCTGCTGCTGTGTGTGTGTGTAGACTGTATGATTTTACAGTCTGTGTTTTTAGTCCGAGATAAAGGAGCAGTCTGTACGTGCACACTCTGACTGCGTGCATGTGTTTGTGCAAATGCGATCAGCTTCTCTTTGTGCCTTTTATTGTCTGGGCTGATAAACCCACTGAAGTACAAGTTCTGTGTGAGTGATTTCAGACACTGCTTTCTGCTTCTTCTCCCTCCTCTTTGATCACTTCTGCTTATTGAGATCCTTTTTTAAAAATGTATTTCTCTACTGTTGGTGGAGGCTCGGCTGATGAAGACAGAAACTCCTTTTCATTCGCTATTTTCACAAATGCTTACTCATCCAGGTTTGAGATCAAGGTTGTCCTCTGCAAAGAAAAGCTAACCAAATTAGCCCATAATTCAGTTCCCAACATATCGACACTGAACACATTTATCATGCCATAATTAAAAGAAAAAGAAAGACAAAGAAAAGGGACAGTGAGTGAGAGATGGTGAGGACAGGTTATTATTCTCTTTGGCACGCCATCAATCCCTCAGCACAGCCCTCAGTCTTCTTGGCACACAGATCCTGCATCTATTAGTCAGCGTGCACATTTCAAAGATGTTATTGCTGACCCAAAACACAGAGCGGGTCACGGTAATACAGCACAGCCACACTCTCACTTTGCTGTGATCGAGCGCGGGCAATACGTGGCGCAATTTTGTTTTGTTGACAGTTCTCTCTAAACGGCGAGCGAGCAAACACTGCAGTTATCGTGTCAATCTCTTTTGTGGCTGTGTTGGGGATTGGGACAACAGCAGCATGAGAACAAGTTGTTTTTAATTAGTTTTTTTTGTTTTTATGTAATTTATTTCTTGACAATGCTGCATCATTAAGCTTTTTCTGCTATTAATATTCCATGTTAGGCAACGTTGGTCTGTGGGTTGGATGGTCCACCACTTTGGTCCAGACTCTAATGTCTCAGCAATAATTGATTGATTTCCATGAAAAGTGGTACAAACATTCATGGTGCGCCGATCTTTGGTGATGCTCTGACTTTTCCTGCTGCTATCAGATAAAATTTGGCATCGCTTTGTTTGCTATGTCATTAAATGCACAGAAAATGTATATTGGAACTTATACAGGTTGTTTCATTGTTCTGCTTTGGAAAAGGACTGGATGAAAATAATTTCTATGTGACTGTCAGAGCGGAAATGTTCCACACAAACATGATTGTAAAGACTGTAAACTCTCTGTTTCTTTCCTGGCCTGAGACCAAAGCAGCTGTTTAGGAACTTATTTTATCATGCTTCACTCTTAAGTTTAAACTCTCCTCTAAATGCAGATGTTTCTAATTTCACCAGATAGGTTGAATTCCTGGTGTCATCAGTGGTGATTGGATGCTCTATATCCTGCGGCTCCATTTATGTCATTAAGGTTGATAAAACAGGTGTGTTTTTGCATAGAAGCTTCTTTAATGCCGCTTTAAAGTACATTTCAAAGCCAGTCGGTGCATGCTAATGATAAAGCAGTTGAAAAACTTGAATTTGCTTTTGAAACATCGCTGTAAATATGAATGGGGGCGTCTGAAAAGAGGAGGGAGAAACAGTGCACGCTGGACCCTTGAACCCATTCTCATGTTTATTCTTGTTTCATTTATCCCCTGTAATTTTGTCTTCCCAACAAGCCAACTGTACCTGTACCTGCACTCGAACCTCATCAGAATGAAAACAAAGTGTGCACCCTTGGTACAACAGCAACAGGGGATGGACTCACTGAATAATTGAGTCCATAGAGACTGAAGGACATCCTGATCCTCCACTCTGAAAAGACAGGTGAAGCTGTTTTTGGGGCGGGGACATTCACTTACAAGGAACACAAACAAGCTCACACACACACACGGACTCACTAACACACACTAACACACCCGCATGACCATCTATGTATCTATGATGTGTAAATACACACACATGCACATGCAGACAGCACACATCAAAGGCTCCATCCCTCTTCAGAGGAGACTATTAGACTTGAAAAGGATCATTGTGTTTCCCTCCCTCTGCTTCGCCTTTCATTTCCGTTCAGTATTGGCTGCTGATTTTTGCTTTACGCTCTGCTGATAATGTTTGTAAATCTGTTATGGGTTACTTAGCAGAGTCGTGTTAAAGAATCACTTTGATTCCAGGGCAGAGGTGCGTTTACTGTCAGCGGATTGGATTTAACCTTCATTTATCAAGGAGATCACGATAAAATCTTGTATTTGTGCCCAGAAAACTGCAGTAAAAAAAAAAACGTTACAGATAAACACAATGCAACAATGATAAATAACTCCACAGGATTAAAATCCATTTGTGACAAATTGCTTTGGCGTAATCGTCGAATGAAAATCATTATCCTAGAATTGCAAACATCAGATCCCTTCAAACATGCATTTTTCATATTCTCACTAATCTGCCATTGTCATAATGTTACAAGAACTGATAACAGTAAAATTCAAGAGCAGATTCAGCTGTCAGTTTTCACATACACTAGGTTTTACATCGTGTGTGGATGGCTCCTGTCATGAATCTGTTGTACTACGACTTTGTTGAGGATCAGTTTTACTGAACTTTCACTTTTGTATTTTCTGTTTTATGTATCTGTTACTGGCCATGAACCAGGAAGGTGAACACTGATAGTGAGAAGAAGTATACAGTAGCATCAGTAGAGCTTGTTGTACAAACTATATAACAGGTAACCTATATACGACGAATGTAAAAACAGGTACAGTATGTTCTGCCCATGCTTATGCAGTGTCTACAGGTCACAGAAGGGGGTTGATTCAGGCTGACACTGATTACTTGACGCCTCATTCCGGTATAAACTCTGATTCAATAAATGGTACATGCAAAATGAGAAACATCGCTACAAGTAGGGTCGGCTCTGAACAAGCCAAACAAAGCACAGACACTTTCTTAATCAGTCCGCCTCAAGATCCCAGACACTGTAATCATTTTAACATCACTCAGAGAATAAATCAATTCAGGACACAATGACGAGGAGTTTCAAGATGGGTAAGATGTCCATGTGTTTGTGTGATGATACTCTACCCATATAAGAACTGTAATACGATCCACTTGGAGCTCACTTGAGGGTCCTTCAATTCTTTTGCTACCGAAACTGATCTTATTGCTCATTTAGGATTTTGATATTAATTTTGAATCTTTCAGGATAATTATTATATTAAAGCAGACAATGGCTACCCTCTCCCTTCAGTTATGACTGGGTTTAACAGCAAAGGTGCTTGAGCAGTGCTGGAGGCTGACATGATCCAGGACAAAATAATTTTTCAGACAGAGAATTCGTGCTTTCTCCAGATGTCAAACATCACTTTAAAGTGCCTTTTAATGTAGACTCAGCGCGTGGGTGTGCATGTGAAAGTGTGTATGCGCTGGCTTGTGTTGTTTCCAGCTTCCCCGTGCTTGACCTTCATTGATGTGACTCATTTAGGTGCTGGGAGAATGAGGTTGAAAATTCATAAGAAAAGGTTATCTGATTACAGCGCAGAAGGTCGCCGTCCTTCGCCTCTTCCACCCAGACAGCATTAAGACGGCTTCATGAGTTAATTCGGAAAAATGAAACAGCATTCACTATGCTTAATTACATTCTCTGAGGTGGATGAGAAACCTCTGCGGCCTGATAACAGTCGGAATAAAATTTTAAATGATTTTTTTCTTACATAACTGTCACATGTGACCTTTTTTAAAAGGGTTACACCTGTTCAAAATACAGTGCACTCAGATGACTCAGACCTCTCCCATTATTTCTCCTCTTGTCACACTTAAGTTTGCAAACACACCTTTAGGATTTGAAATCGAATCTTTCTCTCCTGCTTGTGTCATAGTTTTTGCAAAAACTCGGGAAGAAGAAAGGTAGGAAGCAGAAAACAGGACAACGCAAATGTGAGCTACATGAATTCACAGCCGCAGTCTGTGAGTGAAGCACAATTTACAGACTTATACCGATTTATACCAGATTTTAAGACTTAAATCCAGATTAGTGGATAAGGTTCGTGGGTCCTAACAATGTTTTGATGACGCAGAATGACATCATCAAAACTGTCCAATCAGAGGGCTGCCTCTCAGTCCAGATGTTTGTAAAAAGTATGAACTTGAATTGGACCACAACTAAAGACAAGAAGGTATCTTTTTTTTTTTTATTTGCCATAATCAGTATCATTCCCTGACCTTATCTAGTTGCCATGGGGAGACAGAAAGAAATCCAGGGATTCTCAGAATCATCGAGGATGCGGCCCAGTGAGTCCAAGCAGGAGTGAGCGGTGGAAGCACTGAAACCCTTCAGGGCTGTACAGAACAAAGTATAATAGATACACATTACACAACAAGGCAAGAGATGCCTTCTCCATGCATGGTAAGAAGTACATAGAACAGGTGGAGCTGTGTGTTGGAGGTATATATCAGTCATCAGAGCCTGTGTACAGCACGAAGCAGGTGGAACAAAGCACAACCAGCAGCTGCAGCATCACATGTGAGCATGCAATTATAAAGACTGACTCTTAGTCTTGATTAAATGTGACTGGTGATGTGTTTGAATAGGATTTTGAGTCAGCTGATATTGATAAGCTGACACTGCAATAACTACACTAAATCCTTCTTCCTGCTCCAGAATGTTCCTCTCTTTCAGCTTTCACTGCTCATTATTGCCCCTAATCACTTTCTTTGCCCTTATTAGATTCCATTGCTTTCTCCTGTTTCCCCTCTAATTTAAATCCTCTTCATCTACCGCTGCTTGTTTTCCCCTCAGAATCAATGTATACAGAAATGTAGAGTTTGTCGTGAAACTCTTTGAACGGCATATAAATGAATTATGAGCTTTTTGTGTTTGATGGGCTGTTCCTGAAGCCTGGGGGGGAAAAAACGATCACCTTTTCAAAAAGACTGAAAAAAGCTGAAGGTATCAATGTAGGTTTAAGGGCATGTTGCGTGTTTGAGATAGATAAACAAGAAGAAGTGCGTGTTGTGCATTAAAACAAAGAACTTTAAAATCCTGCTGCAGCTGCTGTTTCACTTCTATTAAAGAGTTTAAGTTTGGCTTTAACAGTGTTTTATTTTATTAAAGCAAATTTAAGACTAAGACTAATATAAGTTCAAGTGTCTTCAACCATTTTAAGCCATTTTCTAACCTGGGATTCTGTCCGTCTCTCAGTTTGTTGATTTAGGCTCAAACATTAACACATCCTTAAACCACTCATGGTGGATAACTATATCATGAAGTGGTGTTTGTCTACATCAGGATCATCATGACGACAGATGAAATAGTTGGAAAAATGCCACAAGAATGCACTTTGGCAACAACTTAGATTACAATTAGAATATCACAATCATTATCTACATCCATGGTTACACTGCGAAAGTAACTGCTAATGGCTAATTCAGCATATTCAGCTAAAAGGCAGACAACCATAAACTAAAAAAAGCAGCTCAAACTGCACAGTGACACTGACACTGATAAATCCACTCACACTACTGCCACTACAACATCGAGCACTCGACTACTGTTACCACTACTGCCAGTGCAAACAAAAGTAAATCATTTGTCTTAGAGTCAGACAAAGAAACACAGGTGTTTATTGTACCTCAGGCCTGATGCTCAGTGAAGCACAGCTGACAATTTGCGTCATTTTTCATTCTGTTTCTTCCTTCCTCACAAACCTGCTTCCAGTAAACAGCCAGGTATGCAAATGACTTCCTTTTGTTCCTTTCAAAGGTCTTTCTATTTGATTCTTAGGAATGAACAAGACAAAAGCATGTTTATGAAATTAGCTACACACACACACACCAAAGCAATCTTTAAAATGCCACTCATATCCGCAGGTAGCGCACAGTTTTGTTTATTACACATGTGACAGAAGTTCATCATCACCCCTAAGCGGTGGTTGAATGGTCGTGTTTACCGTTATTTCTGCCCGTCACACACAAGGAGCATCACTGAGAGGCCTGCCTGCAGGACAAAGCTGCAGCAAAGTATTCTGGGTGAATGGGTTTATTTGGGGAGGAGGGGAGTGGTGGTGTGGGTGAGAGGGCTCTGAGAATAAAACTGAATATTTAAATATCATTCACGATGATGAAGCATCACCACAGCCGGCACACAAGTGGACACATGACTTGGAGAAATCAAACACTCCTCGTGTTTATCCTTTTTCTTCTTCTTCATTGGAAATGTAGTCATATGACCAATTTTCTGGGAGATATAAATATTTCACTTATAAATATTTATGCCAACTATGCCGCATCGGTTTTGCCTGAAGAAATACATTACTCAGTGATCTGTGCTTAAGTCTGATATTCCCTTCACTGCAAAGAATAATATAATAAAGTGCAGGACAGTATTTTGGAGCTCACTGCGCTCTACTTGATCAGCAGTGAAGCAGAGCAGAGTCCATATGAGTGAGTATTAGTGAGTTGTAAGGGTGAAATATTTATGGCAGCCTGGGCTGACTGTTCTGAAACGTTCATTAAGAAAAGCAGCATGAGAGAGGAAGAAGTACTCAAAGTAAAATCAGTAATACCACAGTATAAAACTACTCCATTCTAAGCAAAAGTCCTGTATTCAAAATGTGTCCAAAGTGATAACAGTATTTTCTATAGGAGAATAGACGTGTCCCCACTAAAGAGGACTGGTTTACAGTTATGAGAGAGGAGTCCATGCTATTAAAACATCTTTTGAGTAAAATGTGTGAACAGTTTGTCCTGCTACTGACAAAGCTTACAAACTTTCTAACTTACATTTAGTAGTTAAGAAGCTTGTTAGCGTACAGATCTTTCCACTTCAACTCTTCATTTACCTGAATTATGCACAAGCCTGAGAACAACATAGTTAACAGCTCACTACAGAGAAGAAAGTTCAGGGATCTATTTCAAGTGACGATAATCCCACTGGAGCGTGTGCAGTTAACTTGCCAGATACAGTAGTTCACTTACTGGCTATGTGAGTATCGTCACTAGATCATCAAGAGTCTACAACCGCAGGTTTAACTTCTTTCTGTTGAGACTGAGCCTCAGCAGTGAAATAACTGAAGATAACCTTTGTGATGGGCCTGATTTTCACTGCTTTATATTTAATGTGCTGTTGGCAAAGTCACAAACTAGGAGTCTGCTTTATTACATGATGATACTTGTAGATGGATACACTGAAATATAGAAGGGTAGTATAATGAAGTAAGCATCAAGGTGAAATACACCCAGACACATACCCCCACACACACACACACACACACACACACACACTTTGGTAATATTAAGTAAAGAAAATAAACTTTTTCAATTTAGTGGACTTTTTCTGCTGTTTTTTTTCTTCTTCTATACCTTTCTTACTCCCTACATGACCTCACATCAGGTAATAAATGGCAGAATCAGTGGTAAACAATGGATGACTCATTTTAATTACTGATTTGAAAATGTTGACACCTGGGAACCCTGCCATTGCCAATCTAGACACTTTTATTATTGACAGTTTGTAGTCTGATCCTTTCAGGCGAAAACAACATTTCTGGTGCAGTGAGTGTGAAAGATTTCAATCAAGCCCTCACTAAACACAGAGTTATGAAGAAGGTATATCTGCCCTCCTGAGAAACATGTTTTGGTACATGGATGTAGAAAATGTAGCTGAGCAGCATCTGTAATTGGTGAGGAGTGAGCAGCCTCCATGCAAAAATGATGAGGCTGGATAAGGAGGAAGCTATTTGTTCTGATGCTGTTCAAGTCAAGCTAATTAATTGACGTGCTCTGCTGTCAACATCCTCTGGCTTTAATAATGGATTCCATATTATCAGATTCTGACTGGTATTTGCATTCTCGGAGAGGAGAGGGTCACATTTATTGATTTGAACCCAGATTGGCAACAGCAAGCTTATTTGTCTATACCCACTGTGTGCTCAAAATATACTGAGTGGTTTAATACCATTTGTAGAATGAATTTTATGTGATTTTATGTGTAGTGCAGTAAAGGTTTTGCATGGAAGACTGTCATGTGTACCTTCACTGTTTTCCATGACAGTGAATTTAATCCACCACTCACATGTGAAATGATGAATTTTTCATGTGAGGGTTTCCTAACACTTCCTATACCCATAGTCTGCTGCACAAAACTTAGTCAGGGACAGCGGGGAAATAGTTTATCAAGTTATGAATATTTCAAAACCTAAAATAAAATATTTATGCCCTAAATAATGAACTTGCAACTCCCAGCCTCTGACTTTTTACTTTGGATTTTCCCAGCAGAGAAAATACACAGTTCAAGTCTTCCTTGATTATTTCACTTACAGGTTTTTTTTTTTTTTTGTCAATTGCCATGAGTAATGGACTCCTTTAACACCTTCATTTTCTGACTTTGAAATGGATCCCCAGGGGAATAACGCAAGTCTCCGTAGTTAATTTCAGTCAGATATCTCTGAGCACTCAGCTTCATTGTTTTGCATAATGTCCATGAATAATGGACCTGCTTCAGTACCTTGTCTTGTAGGTGTAGTCCCCAAAAGGACCCGGTGGGAGCAGAAAATCCCATTTGGGGATTGCCGTGAGAGTTAATCTCTGCCAGGCGTAACATGTTGTGGTCTGCTGCCGCTGCTGCCTGAATTATGGGCACATCACCGTCACTGTGTGTCACCCTATCATTCTTCAAAGGTCATGCAGGCTGACAGTAACAATAGGGATTCTGGTGACAGATGCATTAGGAAGGTCAGGTTTCATCTGTCTGTTTTTGGAAACGGGCAGAAAAGTGAGAAAGTGAATGACACTGTGTGTGAATTTGTGATTTCTGGGGTCAGTTAGTTCATGTGTACTTCACTGACTCTACTTTAAACATACAGTATATGGCACTCACTCAGAGACAGACTCTCATAATAAACTCGGGAATGTCAATATTTTTTCCCTACCTTTCATATCAGCCTCCAAAGAGTCCTCACTGTCTGACCTTATCATTGAAGTATCAGTCCACCCTGTTTACATTCTGTAGAGGACCTCCAGCTGATGTACTGACCTTCTGCAGGCCATGCTGGAGGTCCTCAGCTTCTCTGTGATGGAGAGCTGTGAATAGCTGGTCGTTTCTAAACTGTCTGACTAAAGGGCATTAAAATGTGTTTAATCTCTGGCCGGTTTCTGATTCACCATACAATCAGTTTTATCTTCAAATATTACCTTTACCTCTAAATTACAGAATGGATACACAGCAGCTTTTAAAGACAATTCTAACCTGTTTATTTATTTATTTAATTTGTATTTGTATCCAGCCAAAGTCAAGACTTGAGATGCATCTGTAACCACAATACATGTTAAATACAAAATTTCATTTTACTAACATAGAGACAAAACTGGCCATTAAGGGCGTTTGCTAATATCTGGATGGATGAGCTGATCAGGGACAGCTGTGTAGCCACCTGTCAGCAGAGCTCACATCTATCCCAATTCAAGATAAATGCGATTAATTAAAGATTCAAAGTCAGTGAAGATCAGTGAGTGACACTCTTTGTTAGCTATATTTTGCTTGGTTATATTTAGCCTCTGCTTTGGAAGGAGATTCTCCAGAGGAATGTTCAGGCTCAGGTCGTGGTCGATCTGACATTTGTGCTGGAACCAATGTCTCAGAGCTGTGTGGTTACACTAACCTAACCCGGTTAACTCCGGAGCAAAAAAAAAAAGCCTCTAACGCACAACTAGGAGAAAAACCTGCAGAAGCTGAGGTGCCACCACAACTTTGACTTATTTTACCTGCTAAGCAAGGAAATTCTGATTCAGTGTCCTCATGCTAAAACTTCTCACAATTAGAAGAGGGGTCATTGCTGAGGTGAAAAAAAAATGTGCTGAAGTAAACAATTTGTGAGATGGTGTTATTTCATTTCCATATCAAAAGCATAATATGTATCTGAGTGTTTCCAGTGAGTGCTGTGCTGCTTTAGCATTTTCTTTGATGTGGACACATTTGTGTTCAAACAAACACATTATCGGCTCTTCCAGAAGGAACACACTGAGATTTGTTAGCGCACAGACCCCCAGCACATCTCTTCTCTGTCTCTATACTACACTAAAAAGGGTTGTCAGATCAGTATATTGACTCTGCTTTTCTCTCCCCAGGAGTACCAGATCGATATTATCTTCGCCCAGACCTGGGTGGACACCCGTCTGCGGTATAACAGCAGCAGCATGCGGATTCTAACTCTCAACAGGTACAACAGGATTTACTATTTTTCCCAATGATGCCAGCTCTGCGGCTGTAGCATCGATACCTACCTACTGATAATTACAGCATTTTCTATTCAACTGTGTTTTGTAAATCAGCTGTAACTCCAAGACACTGCTGTGAGTGTCTCTCTCTCCACTGCAGCAACAACTGCGCCTCAACATTTTCATACTGTGAATATCTCATTTGAGAACAATATTCTTCTCTCTCTCTCTTGCAAAGAGGCCTGTAATTAATGGAACAAATTGATTGATGTGCTTTGTTTCCCCTGTTCGCCTGGGTATTTTATTATCCTCTTATTGGGAAGTGGAGCTGCTTCATGCCTTTCAGAGAAATCCAAAGGAATTCAGCACCGATCATCTCTTACTTTCTACGCCCTCTCACTCTGCATGTATTTGTCTGTCTCATATTCAACCAGCAATATGGTTGGCTTGATCTGGCTGCCCGACACCATCTTCAGGAATTCCAAGACTGCCGACTCTCACTGGATAACAACACCCAATCAGCTGCTACGGATCTGGAACAATGGAAAAATACTCTACACACTGAGGTAAAAACCTGCAGAACACATGAGAGCACACACAAGAAACAAGAGACTGTGTAGAGATCCAGCAGTGAAGGATCTCTACACAGTCCACTGATGAATCCTATTTGTGAACAAGTGAGACAGATGTTTTATCACCCTCTCACACTGCTCCCCCATACAGATCATTCAGCAGCTGCACTGATCAGGGATCAGATAAACGCTACTACAGCTTTCTACACCTTCTGTATGATATGTGTTGAAACTGCTGGTGCTACTATTTCCACAGATGGTTTACTAAGGTAGTTACACTTTGATGGGTGTAACGATTACGTATGTGTCTCGGAGAGACGGAGGCATTTACTCCTTTTCCACATCCAGCCACAATGAATCAGACTTCAATCATCCTGAATGTTTCTTAGATGCATTCACACTGTTCTGTAACTTTTCTGACATCTACTCAAAACACAGGAAGTGGTGCTGTGTAAATGGAGTCCACAGTATTTATACATTTACCTGAGGGGGAGGAGTTTTTTGGGGGCTGTGAGTTTGACACAAGAGGCCGCTGTTACAGCTGACTTTGACTTCTCAGCAATCAACGTGATGTTTCCTTAAGCTTAACCAAGTCATTTTTAATTACTTAAACCTAACTTGCCTAACTCAGACACCAGATTTTCGTAACAGTGCTATGCAGTTTGGAAAGCACCGACAAACAATGTCAACCTGCTGACAGGGGAACTATCGAAAATGATCTGTCGTGGGATGTTTTGGACGGCAACACAGCACACACAACATTTACAGAATTTCAGCTTGGCTTATTTTTACTTGTATAAAGGTTTTTTTTATTCAATATTGAAATTTGAATATCTTAGCCTGTGCTACAAAGTCTTGCTTTTAAGGATGAAAACTTTTCTTACAACATGTCAGACGTTTCTGCTCATTTTATTCTGTTCTTCCTGACAGCAACTCAGCGGTAGAGAAATGACACACAGTGGGAGGTTGTGTATGTGTGTGCGTGCGCATGGCCTTATGACAAAATAACCCTCACTGTGTCTGTGTCTATAAAAAAACAACTCTCAGAATTCGAGTGGACAGGTTCTTTTTAAATTTGAGTGGCATCTGGGTTTATGAACCCTCAAGCTCTGATATGAGCTTTTTCTGTCTTGAGGATCCAATTTCACCTGCGTGTCCAGGGTTTCAAACTAGACCTTGACCAAATAGCAAATATCACCATGAGTGTTTGTTTGCAGCCCCCTCAGAGGACCAGATGCACAGCTCCTGCTGCATCAGGATGGTTCAGATTCTGTCATGAAGAGGTGAATAAATCCAATATAGGTGTGCTAAAATGACAGGTGTGCTACAATGTAAGGTTATTCTATGAGCATTCGCTGCATTTGTCTTGACTGGCAAATTAGTTCTCTGAGCTGTTATGCCTCATATTGTGTGCAAATATTCAGCTGGAAGAGATGCAGCTCTTCAGACACCAGCTTCAATTTCTACATTTTGGGAAAAAGAAAGGCTATATATCCCATATAAAACGGTCTGAATTATTACCTATAATTCAACTCATAATTGTAGGGGAATGATTCAGGGAGTTGTAGAGGTTAATAACACTGCGATCGTGAGCTTCCCAAACTGAGCCATAGATATGTTTTATAGCAGCAGAGGTTCAGTGGTTCATAACTCAAATGCTCTGCTCTAAAGCGCCAGACAGTTTAAAGCTGCACTAATCAATATTTGTATATTAACAATGAACCTAATGATTATGTGTAACGTGTAAGGGGTCGCTCATCGTGACAAACCCACAGAGAATCATCACCCAGCTCTGAGGTTCATCTCAGGTTCCTCTCCAAACAATCAGACCAGTTAACCACTGGTCAACCATGACAAAAATATTTTGCCAGTAGTCTTCTTTACTTACAGCTGATCAGCACCCAGCATAGCTGTGCGTGGATGCCAACAGGGAAGTCACTGCCAAAGACAACTACATGGTGGCTCCTGGAAAGACACAAATTCTAGAAGCAATGGAAAAAAATAACCCTCTCAAGCTCAACTCAAAATATGTTTGAGTTTCAAAAGCTAATTTCACTTCTGCTAATGTGTGTCTCGGTGATGAATCTGAAAATTATTGTTTCATTAAAAGGATATTAAGTCTTGAAGAGGCGCATGTTTGGGGGCGTATTTGCCTTGACTGACACATCTCTCACACTCACACGTCTGCTGTGTTTGTTGCTGTTTGCTCTCCTCACCTCAGCTCCTCACTCTTGCCTAAATTTGGATATCCTGGCCGCTGATCAGGACGGAGGCGAGCGTCTGCATGCAAATTGAAGCTGTAAATCATCTGCACTTTGTTCACCTACAAACAACAGGAGCGAGGCAGCCCTTTTCCTGCTTTGACTGAGGCTCTGCTTTTGTGCTCTAAGTCAGTCAATTAATGAGAAATTGCACCGCTGACAAAGACACAACAACTGAAAGAAAAATTCAATTTTTATGATGGCCTCATTTGTACAGCCATTATCGCATCCAGTAAAAATTAATTTTAGGACGATATATCGAAGCAGCACTCAGAGAATATGTGCTCAGTCAGATTCAAGTTTATATTTTTGCATGTAAAACTAATCTCCTGTGTCTTTGTGATCACTGTTGCTTCTCCAAAACATCTGGTGTATTGACTTGTCCAGTGATCAGAGCTAAGCACTCCTGTTTTTAGAAGCTCACATGCCTTTGGGCTCTGACCTATAAGTTCATGCCATCCTCGCAAAAAACATGTCTGACACCTGATGATAAAACAGTTCTGTCATTTTGAGGGATTTCACACATCAACCAGGCAACCAAGTGTGATCCTGCACCATCTGGTTTGAAGCCAGCGCTTCATATACTCTAGTGCATCAAAGTGCATTATGTGATATAAGCAATGATGTATACAATGTGCTTTATGGACCGAGAAATGGAGGATCCTGAGCACTTTTAGAGCTTTGAATGTCACTGTCTAAGTATGTCTGTCTCTGTGTGTTTCCCTCTGTCTACAGGATGACCATCAACGCCGAATGCCAGCTGCAACTGCATAATTTCCCAATGGACGAGCACTCCTGTCCTCTCGTCTTCTCCAGCTGTGAATATTGGCAATGAGCACACATGCGCACATCTGCACACACACAGACAAATATGCACATACTCATGCATAGAAATGCCTATACATGCCACGCCTACACCTGCCAAAGTAAAGCTTTAAAGCAATGGTAGACAGAAAAACCAAATAGCAACAGCAAAATGAGCAGCGCTGACAGATTTAAATAAACAGTCATTGAGTAAAATATTTCAAGTTTTAAGCTGACATTTAAAGCTACAGGAAATCCCAGCAGGGAAGCCTTTATTAGCAGATAAAGTCATGAAAATTGTTCTTTGAGGTGGTTTGAGCAGGTGGAAATGAAAGCACGATTTCATGCAACACAGCACGTACTGAAACTGAACTGCTCCACCTGATCAGCATAAACACTTCAGGTGGTAACACACCTAGGAGGTGCGGGTATTTTAGAGGGTGTACGGATGACCCTGAATGGGGACAGCCCAGTTTCAGTGGGAATCACTGACTGGGAGATTGGGAATCACCTTCATATATTGGAGGATATTTGCTAAGCCTGTCGCAAATTACTTTGAGTGGTGCAGACATTTGTGTCACCACAATTTTTTCATTCTAGCAGAGGGGTTTTCTGAAGGATTATTGATGAAGAGAAGAAACTTTTGGAGCTATGAGTATGTATTTATCCCACAAGAGGAAGGCTACATGTGAGGAAATAATAGTCTACTGTTGTCAGACCAGGGACTGAGAGAGTCACGAAAAATCAGTGGGGGATTTTTTGGGAGAACCTTTAAACATCATTTGCTGCTTTCAGTCATGTTGCACTGGACAGGAGCTGCTGTGAGCCACTAAAAGCCAGGAAAGTAAAGCCGAGTGAAGAACAACAGATCTGTCACTTTGCTGCTTTTCTGTCTCGTGCTGTGCTGCTGAACTGAGAGCTCTGCTAAAGGAATGTGTCTTTTAATTTGGATTTCTCTCTCTCTCACTGTAGTCTGCTCGATAGTCTCCCACTCTCCGTGTGTGTCTGATGAAACAGTGCCACAGATTTACAGCTGATTTTCTCTGAGATTTCAGACAGTTTTGTGTGCAGTGGTAAATCAGGTTACATACTGGCAAGAATCTACATAAAACAAGGATTCTTGGTATTATAAGATGTTTACAGCCAGAAAATCAACAGAAGCTCTTGCTGTGATTTACTGCTGTACTTATGATGTTACTGAGATTTAATCTAATTTAAAGTTTTATAGTAAGGTTATTTGTAAACCAGATACAAATAATTCTAAATCATTAGCATTAGCATTTTTTTCTGGGTATTTTTCTGAACATCTCCTGTGGAGGTCGGTGCAGATAGAGCTGCCTCCCAAAGGCTCATTGGATTCAGATGAAGGAGCAGCAGCATCAGTAGAGCCACTATTGTCTCTGATGATAGGGCAAAGAATGAAGCACTCAAAAACAGGAGGTTTGGTACAGGTATATAGGAAAGGAGAATATAAAGGCTGATAGTAAGAACCAAATGCAAACACTTATTTTTAGGTAATAATTTGAAGCAACAGGCTGCACTCACTGAACTGCATGTACATTATCTTAATGCATTCAAAGGAAAGACCTTCATTATGAGTTAAATGCAAAGTGAGGCTTGGTACAGCTAATGGACAAAATGCTCAGAACTGCCTTCCATACTGTTCCTGGCTCAGCTCAGAGTGATCCCACTATTTACAGCCACACAAATGGTTTAGTTATAACGTTTGAACGGCTGCACTTTTTAAATGTTTACATGAACTGTACTTGTGCCTTCACTTTCTCAAATCAAAAGCCTTCAACTGGCAAAAAAAATCCCAGAGGATACAAACTGTGAAACAAAAAATTTAAGAAACAAAAATTGGAGTTGGGATAATTCCAATGGCATAATTCTGTTAACTATTTATTGATTTGTGATATATTGATATATTGAGTTATTACTAGCTAGCGGTTTCCCCAGTTCCAGTCTTATGCTAACCTGCTGTGGTCTTATTTACTTGACAGACATATTTCCAAAAATGTTCAACTATTCCTTTAAGGGTCAGAAACTCCCAAACATGAACGAAAGTGGCTAATGCTTCATTAAGCAGTGCCTTATCATCTCACCCACCGTCTACAAAGCACCAAAATCACATTAGATTTTATGTGACAGGTCATTCTATTGGACCAGACATCTTCCACAGACGGATATGATTTAATTTTGGTAATAATCATTACCTGATGTGACTGCAGATGGCAGTATTTGTCACTAGCCATTATTAAAGCTACTCTCAATTGACTATTTTCGAGCTTATATACAATTTGCTCAGCATGTTATGAGACCGGATGTTACAGTACTGAAGGTAGTGAAAGAGCTATTGACTGCAAATGGGCTTCCATTATGTCTCTTCTCTCAGCGAAAGGATTTGCAGTAATAACCCTCCGTCTCTCTGTCCATGACCATGTGAATAGTCATGGACATTTTTCTGTGTGTAGCAGCAATGGACGAGCAGCTAGTGTCTTAAACGGCACTGAATTAAAGTCGTGAAGTTTTAAACTTTATTTTTGAAGCTGACTACTGCCAATGGCCTGACATGTTGATAGCTAATCATTATTATTCAATCATATTTTGAGGAGTCGATAATTAAGTAACAACAGAAATGACATTTGGAGATATCACTAAAAGCAAGTTCAAAACCACCAAAGTTTAAGAAGTTTAATTACCTCTCAGAGTCGAACAGAGTCATCTTGATAAAAACAACGCAAGCTTTCATAACATCTGGTCTACGTTTTAGAACGTCCAGAGCTTTTAATTTGTATGTATGAACCTCCACATCTGCACATGTGAGTCAACTCTTTTGGAAAATGTAAAGCTGCTATCCAAATTTTCCTGTGAGCCCGACAAGCTCCTAATTCGTTCAGAAGTCCGAAAGAAACCATTTCCATCAGTCTTAATATTACAAGATGACATGAGACGCTTTGAGATGCCAAATGAAATCACACGAACTAACTGAGCAGCAAGAGTTTGGACTCTGTTTTGCATAAATACGTTGCCACCCCACAAATTACACATTTCATGGCAGATGGTTTGCACAGGGAAAATCTGCTGAAGAGGAGGAGAGAGAAGCAGACCAGAGGTGACTTACAGACTCTCCCAGTCATTGTACACCAGGGTGAGGTCTGATAATTGGCCCTCGCTTTTCTCCAGTGTCCAAACACATAATCCTTTCTTGCTGTAACATCACCTCTATCAGTCTCTTACCACTCAAGGTGTGTGGCTGGTAATGTGTTATGATATTGCAGAAGCCTAATGCAGGGGGCTTTTAAAACATTCTGTCTCTTCATCATGAAGCAAATTAGAGGTCTCCCCATTATTGCTGTAATCCGTTTCATTTATTAGAGATAGAACATTAGAAACACGATGAATGCGTTGATGGTCTCACTAATCTTTCTTATCAATCCTGATTATTTTTTGAAAGCAGATGTACTTCTGACAGGCATTATGAAAGCAATCTGACAGCTTGCAAACATGTTTTGAATTCATGGCTTTTATAAGTTCCTGTATACTCACTGTATAATACACTGGGAAGAAAAAGTAATTAGTTTTGCAGGTATTTGGTCATAAACCAAAGCCCTGAGCAAATAAAAAATTTAACCTGATGATGAAGCTATAGAGGAATTGTCCAGGAATCACCAAAGTCATTAAGATTCAGCATCTGGGGACCATGAATATAAAATCCTGTGCATACGATGGCGTTGAAATATCTACGACTGTTTGCTAACCATTATTTAAATACACAATGTCTCAGTTAAAGCAGCTGCAAAGTCATCACTTCCCAGTAAAAATGCAGGCGAGTCATATATTTAAAGATGTAAAAGAGCTGAGGACCTCCATCACGACTGCCACAGGGCTTCGTACATTATTTGAAACCCCCCAGCAGGGGTTCTCAAATGGTCAGAAGTTCCTCACAACTACCTTTTCATTCTGAAAAGCTTTAAAGTGACATTTTGAGATTGTCCTTGTGAAAAACAAGGGAAATTATATGGAATGCTTACAGTTTACATTCCCAAAGCAGCTGACACTGGAAATAAACTGTTACCAAGCTTCTGTACAGGTATGGCTGTTGAAAAGAACTGCTGCTCTGCAATAGATGGGAAAAAAATGTGCTTACAGTCGGCTGTTTTCTTTCCTCACACTTTATGATAAGTTATCTTTACTTAGCACTCCGCACTGTATGTTCAGACAAGGGGAAGGGCAGTAATTTCAAACAGAAAGTCCTCCTACACCCAGATGTATGCATTCTGTAGGTAGATCAAGAGTTTTGATAATCACATAGCTACCTAGATGTGGTGAACTGTAGGCAGCCGTACGTTTTGCTAAAGAATCAGTATATATATCCTTATCTGTGATATGAGCCTCTGAACATTGAGTTACAGGATTACTTGTTGCTGTGATATCTGGTCCTTTGTCATCACTGAAAATAGGCCCATGAAAAGAGACATCTAATGCAAGCTAGGCCTCGTCTGTGTGTGTGAGAGAGCTGCCAGAGACTCAGCAGGTGTTGAAATAACATGAATGTAAAGGAACCTCTGGTAGGAATCAGCTTTCAACTTCATCAGGACTACGAAGCCAGTTAGATTGCTGAAGGTGTAATCTATATTTCCTCACAAAAAAAGCGAGAAGAATTCAAATTTCAGTTTGACTTTAAAACCCTTTTCACTGGCAGATATCCTCACGCATGACTCGACTTGTTTACAGTCATATGGCAGAATTGGACAGCCCCTGTCTTCGTTGCTTGGAGGACAGACAGGGAGAATATTGCAGCCAAGGCCAAGGCACATTGTAATTTATAACACTGGGTAAGAACATGTTACTTCAGGGGGTTTTTAAAATCATGAAATATGACAAACACTTTCTAGCTATGAAGATACACTGGTAACACGATGGTAATACTGTTTGCAGTAAAGATAATTGTACAAACACACCAAGGGAAATATGATGGCAATAATGTTCGTCATCTATATTAGAGTTGGAAAAAAATACCTCTCTTGTATCATGGTGATTGCTCTTCTTGGTTATAGATGGCTATCCTCTAAATGACAGCATTTGCATAATTTGTCTGGTTTCCACTACACAACACAACAAGTCTTGCCACCTGCTCATTATCGCTGTCACTCATTTTTCTATGTAAAACTGCTTCAACTATGAGCTCACCTTTATTTTTACATAGGGACGTTGTCTTTGGTGTATTAGCTTCCACAGAAATTCAGCTTCCTAACTGCTCCACCCAGCAAGGATCTGCACATCAAATCCTGTAGTTTTAATGCTAAACATGTCCACAGTCAGTACACAACAACTTGGTTCTAGATTTAAACCATTTCAACCAGATCATTCTACGTGTAAGAGCAAAAAGTGGGCTTCTCCATGGAAAAGTACTTTCATACGTCACTGTGGTAGTATATGAAGTATATGGCAGATGATAGCCTAAAATCTTACACTACATAAAAATATCTTTTCTTTTTGAATAAAAAACAGTCAAGCCTTTTCCTTTATTTTTCTTTAAAGTAGCTGTGCCTGAGATTCAGATAAATAAGACAGAGTTACATGTTAGAGTGTATATTTGTTCACTGTGGGCGAAATACAGCAGAATCCAAGCAAACAAGTTAACGCTAATTGCTCCGTTGGTCACAGTCCACTGAATTGCCTATGAAAACCTGCTGTATAAATTTGTATAAATCATGCATAAATCAGGTATAAATCATGCATACAATAAAAACTGCATTGCTGCATTAATCTTTCCTGTATTCCTTGCCTTCAACTTTTATCTCTGTCTTTTTCTCTTGCCTTCCTTCTTTCTTTCACACACCTAACTCACCCTCTGTGTGGTTTCCAGACGGCTACCCGCGTGACGAGATCGTGTACAAATGGAGGCGAAACTCAGTGGAAACTTCAGACCAGAAATACTGGAGGCTTTACCAGTTTGATTTCATGGGGCTCAGAAACACCACAGATGTGCTCACAACAACAGCAGGTAAGAAAGGTAGAGAAAAGGCCAAGAACCCTGGCACTTGAGTTACAAAAAACATGCTGAATGGTTGCATTTCACTGAGTTATGGCAAATAATCACATAACACCTTATTGATCCCTGCAGAGAAATTCTTTTTTTCACTTCTACCCTATGTGGAGGTCAAAGGTCTGTTTTGGCTGCAGCTAAAGCTAGCACAGTTCAGAGCCTTGCTCCAGAGCTGTTCGGCTTTTCGAGCCACTTGACTACCTTGGTGCCCCGAGCTTTGCACAGATTAACAGTAGCACCATGCCCATAAAGGTAATCATATACACTGCTCACAAAAATTAAAGGAACACTTTTTTTATTGGGCCTGGCATGAAATCAGTTAAACCTGTCTGAT
>JBBMJY010000017.1:9148156-9170561 GCA_037833715.1 Toxotes lorentzi | reverse complement strand
ATCCAACTTCATATTGAGATCTGATGTATCTAATGTGTTTCTTTAAAGTGCTCCTTTAATTTTTGTGAGCAGTGTAACTACAAGCTCAAAGCTCATAAGTATTCCCCTCGGGTGTAAGGGCAAATAGGTTTTTCCACTGACATTAATCACCAAGATTAAAGATTAAAGAGGAAGTTTAATTATTCAATCCTTTTCCTTCTCTCTTCCCATGCTTTCAGTGCGGTTATTAGGATTTGTGTTCTTTGATGATTTAATTTAAGTTTGTTGTGTTAGAGGAAGTGGCAGCTGAAGAAATATTGTTGCTCCAACAGGTGCCAGTAATTATACTTGTGATCGGCACAGGGTGGACAAGATCCAAATACATTTTTAATTCTTCCACGTGATCCTTGCAGATAAAAACTGATTCTAATGACTTAATAAATGAAGCACTGTGAACAAGGGAGACAGAGAAAGAGAGTGACGCAGTGATTGTTAACCCCTCTTAACCTTGTTTATGAGTTGCATGTATTCCTTCTAGTTAGAGCCATATGGTCTTTTGTCTTTGGAGAGACGTGCTTGGATCTGCATAATGTGTCCTGATTCAGCTTTCTAAGAGCTGAACCTCCGTTCATGAATATTCGAGGAACAGGAGCACTTGGTATGATTAGGAGAGGGATAACAGGGAGAGTCATCAGGAGCTCAGTGGAAATTAGTTGTACAGCTTCATCTTGCTTTGTAAAGTCACAATACATGAAATAGCTGCATCAAATATCAAATACATCCCTCTTCTTAACTGAAGACATTAGCAAACTCAGGGAGCAACATTTCTTTTGTGTGAAGAACGATGTCACCCATTGGGATTAGTGATCAGGCATCCTGTTTACATCTAATGACAAACTGCCATTGTATCTCTGTGTTTCTGATCACACAAAAAAAAGGTGACTGATGAGCGCTCTCATCCCGAGACACATTGATGGCCTTATAAATTATATGTTTTCCTGGACTCCCGCTGTATCGTCAAAACACAGCCAAACTAATTTTCTGCTGAGATGCTCAAAAGCAATGGCAAACCTACACATCTACCTCATGCTGTTCAAGAAAATTAGGCGTTTTCTCATTTATTACCTCCTTTCTTTTTCCTGTTTCACTTGCCGGAGCTCTATCTCCACACGCATGATGATTAGATCCCCAGCTAAAAATACCTATCATTAATTTACATCATGACAAACTTTGAAAGTGCTGCGTCTCTCTTCCTCTCTCTCTCTCTCATTTCCCTCTCCGACTTTCTCCCTCTCCCTGCTTTATGCTTCATCCCTCATAAACACTTGAGGTATGGGGTTGTTTTAATGAGGACAGAGTGGACAGATCCCCAGCCACAGCGCCGCTGGGGACCCCCGCCGCAAATCCACGGTCGTTATCAGTTCAGCAGCGTCCTCTTCAAAAGGCCCCAATGTGGAATCCCAAACACTTCAGTGCTTTGTTCTACGATTCCATTGCAAATTCCCCAAAAGCTTCCATTATGCCCTTTTCTGCTGTTACACTGCAAAAATGCTGATATTCTTCCTTTTCTTTATATGTTCACCCTGGAAGTATTTCAAATGGCTTCCTGCAAAGAATCTGCAGTGAAATTGCTGACAATCCCATACCTATTCACACCATGGATTACAATACTGATGTTCTATTTGATGTTCTCTCTCTATTTTATATATGCGATCCTTCATACATCCTTTGACTGTGCTCACTAACCTGCCACTGACCACAGATCACATTAAAGTCACGGCAATCATGAAACTGGAATCATGCAAATACTGCATGTGGAAGAGGCATGAACAGGTAGATGTAGAGAGTGTGTCTGGTAAATGAGGATATTTAAAGCAATTATTAACTATATTATTAATAACTATCCTGCTGTGATGACTTAGTTTACTCAAATTACGTATAAAAATCATAAACAATCTTCAAAAGTTATTATGGAAGAGAAATGTCCTCATATACATGTTAACATCTTGGTATCGCTGCATTTGTATCAGTTTATTAAAGAAGGAAACAGCCACAATAACAACACTGCAGCTCAGTTGTCTTCAGCCCATTACAGAAACCGTGTTCCTGAAAAATGTTCCTCGCAGCTTCCAAACAGAAAGTAGACCTGACTGTATGGCATGAGAGAGAGTGTGGTCCAGTGTAGAACACGCAACTTGACTAATAAGTACTGTGGGTGTGTGTAAACAGAGGCATTGTCACTGTCCCAACAGAATGTCACAGTTAGAGCATAAAAGTCACCACGATGCAGCCATAGGTAGTCCATCTGGACATGTACATTTGTGCAGCCTCTTGTCATCATTTGCAAGAATAGCTTAGTGCATTAAAGACTGTACAGTGTTGTACTAAGACGGAGGAAGTGGAGAGTAATTCAAGCAACAATTAATTGCTCTTTTATTTACCCCTGATTGTATATAAAATTCTTCTTCTTTAAAAAAAAAATCTAACCAGCCATTCTAACACGCTCGAGAATGCTTTAGAAGAAAACACACTCTATCTCAGACATAAATAGGTACATAAAATAAAATGAGACAGTTTTATTTTGGTGAAATAGCAAGACACTGATTTTATATAAGGCATGCTGTGTTGTGATTAAAGTTATCTTTGTTGTTACACTGCAGTGGAGCAAATGAACCAGACCAGATTCCTTTTAATACCAGGTCTGATTACATGCATGCTTCCTCAATGGACCATACGTCTAAAATTCCCTTTTTGGTCTCTCTTACTTTCTTTGTGCTGGCAACGATGGGATTTACAGAATTGACAATGAGGGTACTGTCTTTGATTAAACGCACTCGACGTCTTATCACCTTTTTCCAGTTCAAGCTACATTTTTATTCCACCATTTGCTCTAAAAGTCACCTAATTCTTCTAAAAGAGTCCATTTATAAGATGCAAGAATTGCTACTGCAGCAAGAAACTCAAACAACACATTAAAACGATGGTAATTGTGGTGTAGAATTTGTGAAAACACCACAACTTAGGTATTTTGGCTGACATAAGGAGGGCCAATTCCGGACACTGGTAATATTTTATAATTATTATAATAATTCTTAATGTATTTTCTCCAACATCACATAATTTACAGTGCATGATTATCTTACTATAGAACAGGCCTGCACTATATTCGTGAAGCTCTGCATTAAGGTGACATAGACTCCCAGCGCTCCTTTAAGGTTTAGTTCCCTGTAGGATTTCAGAGAGGAGGTCAGTATTGATCTGTTGTGGAAAAAAGATCTGGACAGGATTTAGAGAAACTCTCTTCAACCACAGCCTGAACAAATAAGACGTTTTTAACCAACAGCAGCCACTGAGTGATGTGGTTCACCTGCAAAATGTCTCTGAAACCTGGTGTCAGTCTAACCTTAACTTTCACTGAAACTGCTGGCTGGCTGTTTCTATATTTTGTGGGTCTGCAGATCACTCATTCACAGCAGCCAGTGTTTCACCAGAGCAAACATGTGGCTTTACTGCCAATTCATAAAAAACTACAGAGATTAGTCCATATCTAGATTCTGCACCTGGGAAATTTGTTTTTCATCTTTAAATGAATTGATCATATTATGATATGATGTTTACATGGAGCATACATGAGTACATATCCTTGTATATATGATTCATTCAAGAAAAGAAAGCAAAGAGTAAGTTGAAAAACTAGTTCAATACACACCTAAATGTTAATGAAATCAAAGTTTCTGATAATTATTTAATGTGTCACACTCTACGGGGTTAAGCAGTGTTTCCTTCCTTCTATCTTCTCATGTTAGTGAGGATGTGAGACAGGGTGAGCTCATAAAGCAGTCACTAAAATATATATCAAGAAAACCATTTGCAGCAGTTTACACTGAGGGGAGATTTAACATCAAGTGAACACAACTTGCACTGTAACATGAGTCCAGCCATGTTTTATTCAGTTGCTGTTTGTTATAAAATGCAGCAATCATTCGTCAGTGTAAAGGCCAAGCAATGTCTTCCTCTCTGCATCTGTCTTTATTCCCAGCTCATAGTGAATACCTATACAACTAAAGAAATGTTGCTCATTATAATAATCTAGTGCATGCATTTAGTTGTTATTCAGTTATTAGCACAGGCCTTAGAACTGATGTATAAAGAGGGAAAGGGGGACCACTGAGACCACTATCCAGGGCCCCAGTTGTCATGCTAAACCTTTGCTCCTCTCAGCATCAGGTGCTGAGTATAATGTGAGCAGTGTGACAGACTTTTAAAAGTAGAAAGGATGTCTGAGTTTAGTTAGCCAATCCAGCTGGTGGGCCCCTCAACAACAGCCCAGCTCACATTTGCCCCAAAACAATCCTGGACATCACAAAGAAGTAAAAATCAAGAGGGACTGTTGAGATACCTGTTCTATGTTCTGCACTGCTGCACATTCGCAACTGTGAAAGCGATAAACACTCCTCTGCACCAGTGTCACCAACACATGGTGTTCTTTATTCACTGCACCTGGCGATTAAAATTATTATTTCAATTCTGTGTCGAGTATGAGGTGAAACTCAGCTGCAAGTGGAGGACAAAATGTCTTCTTCTACAGATGTTTTATTCAATTCAACGTCCTTTTCATGGAAATGTCTGAGTGACAGCAGATTATCAAACGACATTCTTCAGTAATATCTAAAGCAATGCTCTTCTGATGCACGGAACTTTGTCGAGGTTGCAGAACAATGGCTTTTGTTCGCCAAGGGTTGTAGCTCAATATCCCTGCTGCTGTCAATTAACGCTCGCAATAACAAGCATCCTACTGTAGTCAGACCATTAAAGAGCCAGCAGAATAAATTCTGTCACTCTCCCCGTTTTTCTTGCCCTCACACTGACAGTGCCATTGTATAGTTACTCAAGTTAGAGGGAAGTTTTTTTCCTTTCTTTTACTGGCTCCATTAAGGTTTTCCTCTCTTCCTGTCCTCTGCTTCTGCAAACCTTCTTCATCTGACTTTTTTTTAGTTATCTCTCTAGTTACCTCTCTTTCCACTCTATTTCTGTCGTCCTCTGTCTGTCTGCCCTCACATTTGATCCAGATTATCTTACTTTAAGCAATTATAGATCTCATTCCAAACTATCACAGAAGGAACTGAACACTTTCTGATGTTTTGTGTGACCAATAATAACAACTCTGACAAATTTCAGTAGAGTTTATCGGCTCTTGCTGCACAGAAACGATCTTAATTAAAGTTCTCAGCGCAGCTTTAGACAGCTCTGATGATCTGACCCTCAGGGGTCATTCCTGACTGTTTTCCAAGTGCTTCACCTATCCTGTTGGTCCCAAACATAACATACTGATCTGTCTTGTTATGTAATCAGATCACTAATCTGCTGATTTTCACAGCTTTCCGATAAAGAGCAGAACAAAGTGTGTTAAGAGTCTGTTGTTCAAAATCTGAAACTGTTGGTTCTGGCTTCTGTTTTGATGACCAAGTTAAGAGCACAGCATGATGTAGCTCCAAGCTACATATCAGACCTTTTTAATTACTTATGAGCCAGTGTGCTGCTTCGGATCCAGGGGATGACGGTCTGGAGTTTATGAGTGGGGAAAAGTGGAACTTTCAAAATAGCAAGGTCACCTTACAATATATAGAGACTTAAAGAGTAATACTGCTGGCGTTTTTTTTTCATTGGTGCCATATGAATGGAGACAATTAAGCAAAAGCATGCTGCATTCTCTATTATTCTGAAGGGGAAAAGTCTACATCAGTATATTGTGCATGGTTCCCTTCATGGCCACTCACTTGCCACTGCTGTTATGGGCACTTACTATAAGATGGATGTAGGAACAGACATGAGCGGCTAAGCTAACTGCAGCTCACGCCCTCCATCTTCTCTCTCTCAACAGGTGACTACGTGTTGATGACAGTGTACTTTGACCTCAGTAGAAGGATGGGCTACTTCACTATCCAGACCTACATCCCCTGTATCCTCACTGTGGTCCTCTCCTGGGTCTCCTTCTGGATCAAGAGCGACGCTACACCTGCAAGGACAGCCCTAGGTACACAACAGCACCACCCATGTGGCTGAGTGGGGAACTGTAGGGAGCTCTACTTAAATTCAAAGGGGCTTGGATGAATCTTCCTTGGGAGCAGTAATTTGTTCTAATATTTTTTTTAATGTTGCTTTTGATCAGCAATAGAGAATAATGTTGGTGTCCAAAATTTTCTCATCCTTTTGCTATAACTGAAGCGATGGGAATACTTTCATGAGAGAATATAAAACTTCCTGCAACTGCTTATTCAAGCTGTGAGTGGAATATGAGGAAATGAATTTGAGGTTGGTGGCAGGCTTTAAAGCCTTTTGATAATTCCTGTTCAATCTGAGATTTAAATATCTTAATAGCAAAAGCAATAATCTCTCTTTTTTTAATTGGTAAGTGCAACATTATAACTCAGTCTTGATCACTCTAGTTATTGTCATATTACTGGAATACTTGCACATTGTTGAACATGCGGCGTGAAAGACAACAAGGAAGAAAAGGTCATCTGTGTGTGCATGTGCATTCTCAAATGAATATGTATGTTTCACCGCAACTTTAGCCGTGCATTAGGCCGTCTTGAAAATGGATTTCCCATCAGTGTGGCTCATTTTTCATCATTTTTCACAGCATTAATCATTTTTTTGTTTGCATGATTTGACAGTTGTTTTGAATTCTTTCCTCCCTCACTGCATGCCTGCCATTAGTTCATTTGCTTTCCTGTGGATGATGATATTGTGCAAGGTGCTCATGGTTTCCTGTTTGAGGTGACATCCAAGGTAAGTGTCTGATGTGTTCATGTCTATAACAATATAAAATCTATGTTATTAATTTTCTCTTAAATCATAACAAGACATCTCTGAGTTTACAGTTTCATTTTGCTTTAAGCTCAACACAAGCAGGAAAAGGTTGTTGATGAGGCAGTAAACTCTGACACGGCTCCAAAACAACAAACGCACATGACACTCAACTGCAAAATCAACTAAAGACAATGTCATTTCTGACTGACAATCCCATATGGACTCTTAAATCATACCATCTCTAACCGAAAGAAAATCTTTGTCATCATCACTGAGCTTATCATTATGGCTGCAAAGCATACAGCACATGGCCCTGTAAGGCTCAAAATGGCAAAGCTAGTATGCTGACTTAAGACATACACATCCAAAGTGGTGGGCCAACTAACCAAGCCACACTGGCATCCTAGAGAAATGCTACAAACAGAGGTAAAATAAAATCTTGAAAACAACAACAACAATAACCATAATGTAATGGTCTATGTATCAGTCATCTAAATCATTTGATTATAATCCTAATTAAATTTATTTTGTATATCTGCTTTAACTTAATTGAGTGAGATGGTTAAGTTGGGCAGCTAATGATAAGATGCATATCTGAGAAAGCCTAGTCTATTTAAACTGCAACAACTGATTTAGCATACAGACTGCTTAACATCACCATTGCTCAAGCACATCAAATATATCAGTTTATATTAGTGCACTTGGCAGCATCCTCCTTCGCTGTGTTTTTCTAACAGTTTCCTTCATGCTTTTCCTTTCACTTTTTGCTCTCTGCCTTGTGTACTGTCGAAATTCAGTGGAGTGTCTGCTATGTCTCCACAAGTCAACACAGGATTACAAGTCTGGGGAATAGTTGCTTATTTATTCCCCTTCTGTAGACTTGGTTGCATTGTGACAATGTAAATTGGAATGCAAACTGACAGCTTTCCTATGGTCTCATATTCACATAATTAAGCTAGGGAGCCCACAAATACCTCAGTCCAATTGTTAGCTCCACTAGAGCAGCTGGGGCTCAGTGCCTTGCTCTGTGGCACTTTGGTAATACTTGCTGAAAGAGGTTAGACTCTAACTAATTAAATACTACCACCCAAATTTTCTCACTTGACCCGAGCTGAATTCTCCAACCTCCAGCTACCTTCACCCCCGTTCGAGACAACGCACACAACTCTGAAGTACTTTAATTCCACTCAGTCCCTACTGCCCTTCATCAGCCTGCCAGTCAGCCAATATCACAGAAGGTCATCTGGAACGTCTCTGTGGTAATAAAGAAGTTATATTGGAGTTCTGTCCGTCCCTATTCGTTCAATAAGAAGCCCAAAGAAAAAAAACTGCTCTGATAGTTGAACAATAAAGTCGCCTCATGTTGTATCGATTTTAATAATAAGCTAATGCTATTGTTCAAGCATGCGCTGGGTCAAATGGAGCCTCTCCTCTTGGTGCTGTTAACGAAGGCTGATCATAATAAAAGACTGTGTTCAGCGTGGACTATGTTCAGAGTGGACTGCTCAGCTTGCTTTTTGTTCTTAGCTTGATGAAAGTTGACATGATGACAGTTGCAGATGAAATCAAGAGCGACAACACCACAAAGATTTATCTTCAGTTAGTTAAGAAATGTGTCTGTAGGAGAGGTGGATATATGCTGAAATACAACTGCTCTCTCATACTATACCAAAGGTTACTTAATCATAACTAGAAGATTAAGATACATCAGAGGTTTTACTTCATATTAATTTGGCAACAATATCACTGCTTTTTTTTTCACCAGCGTAGGAAAGATTAAGGATCACTGTGTCCCTGATAGCTACAGCTTTCACCTTGCTACAGCAGCTGTTGCTTAATCGCAGCGAGTGTGTGTGTCTGTCTTAGTCTCCATCACTCCGTCAACCTGTCTATCTGCCTGGTGTAGACAACAACCAAGGGCAGCCAAAGCTTACAGTGCGTGGGTGGTGGTGTTATACATGACCAAAGGCAGTGAAAGGCTTCTGATCTCCCTCAGACAACAGGTAGTGCTGAGCAGCAAGCTGTCCCAGTCCTGATAAACATCCACATTCAGCTCAACAACAGAAAGTCATTTAGCCTTTCTTCTCTAGTACACGGCCCCTGTTTTCAGGTCGTCCTGAGACCTGATCCCAAGGCTGAGAGGGGAGAAGAGAGATAAGAGGAAGAAAAGCTGGGTGCAAGAGAGGGACAAAACATGGATGTAAAGCAAAGTGAAAGCCTCGGGCACGTAGTAGCAGGAAGAAATGTCAGAACGAGGGAGGAGGATCAGTCGAATCACAGAGAGGTTCAATTCCAAGAAAATGGCAGGTGATGCCCCCCACCCACCACATCTCCAGGCTGTGTGCCTTGACAAGCTGCTAACATGTTCCAGGTGGTATTTCCAAAAAGCTGTCACTCACCTGCTACTCTTTCAGCAGCAGGACGTTTGGAGAGCAGCGGGATGGAAGTAAGAGAGCTGAACTCAGGTTGATTCCCATTAGACCTCAATCTGTGCAGCTCAGATGGATCTTGGGAGAGATACGTAGGGTTGTTGATGAGGAAATAAACCCACCTCAAGGCACAAGCGGAGAACGCAGAGCTCTGGAGGGTAAAGGAGAACTGTGGTTCTGGAGTTAATTGAACTGGGTGGTAACATCCATCACCATGTTATACAGAGTTATTCAGGGTAATACAGAATCTCCGCCACACAAGTTCATTTCAAGGCCAGTTCACCACTTTAAAAAAACATTTTCCCAAAAACTTGCAAGGCTGATATTTTTAGTTTTGTGTGCTCAGGCTTGTAAATGTCCACCTATAAGATTTCTGCCATGCCCACGCTAAAGTGCACAGGAGTTTGTTTTGTGGCACATTAAAACACAAATGAGCATTTAATGATCCAACGTTCCAATCACCAGCCTATGGTTGGGGTTTGGTTAGATTCAAGCCCAAAAACAGAAATTCTGACTTCACTGAAGAGTGGGGCCCTTGGTTGCTGTTGGTTAAAATAATAACTATTTGGGGAACGACTGCTGACTGTTAGACAACATCACACTATTTCCTCCTTTGCTCTGATGGAAAAAAGTCATAATTCCTATGGCCACTGGAGAATTTGCCACTAGAACATAAGCATTTGTTGTTTTGGGGCAGCCGCTGAAACAGCTGATGCCTTTATTTTATTTTATTTTATTTTTTTGGGGTGGACAGACTCAGTCACCCACACGTCTCATTGTTGAAGCTTTTCATTTTTTTACCAAAGAAATATTCTCAAAAGCCAAACAACAACACATACTCTCAAATACTGGGCTCTGGCTAGCAGTAAGCACTGACAACAAAAGTATCTTATTTCTCATGGTGTGACTGTGATGGGAAAAAAAAAGAAAGAGTTAACATTTAAAAACCCAAGGTTTCAATGCGAGAGCCGTCATTCACACAGTAGCTTGATTTGCCAGCTTGGGTGTAAGAGCTGACAACGTTCCTCATGGGAACAGTACAGAGAAAGCAGTGAGTTAAAGATAGGAGCTGGTACAGAGACATCGGTCCTTCAGACTGTGCTGTGAGAGACGGGGGAATCAGGTGCTCTGTTCACCACAGGGACAAACTGGCTATGTGATCGGCTGTGTTTTTCTCCTGGAGCAGTTTCTTTCTGAAACACCTGACAGGGTCTAATGATAGTATTCGCAACTTCCAACAAAATAAAATGAAGTGAGCCACAAGGTCATCAATCTGTTCAGATGTTTCACAGCAACAAGACATACATATACTGTAATTAAAACATCTGTACAAGGAAGCTCTCTGCCCTCACATCATGGTCTATAGAAAAAAAGCCATTAGAAAATACATGGCTGAGTGAATTAATCAGAAAAGAGTAGACTTGCTTCAGGCTGTTTAGTCCCAAGTGTGTCCTTGGTCAGAGGGGACTCATCTAGGGCCATCTGACTGATTACATGCATGGGAGACGTGGCTTTAAGTTAAGGCCTCTACAGCGTGCGTGAAATACCTTTAATCAGATTAGATTGAGGTTGCCATGTGTAGCATTTTAACCTCAATCACTAGCACATTAATTTGAAAACATCAGCATAATTACCATAAACAAACAAGGCTCTTGCCGAGGAGACTGTCAGCTCCTATGTGCACTGCATTTTACTTTGTGTTGATGTGGTGGAAAATCTGCTGGAGTGCTTCACAGCTCAAAACGGGAACGCCTTCACTTTTGCAAATGATCCACACTTTTATTCTGCTTCAACGGGTCTAACTGTATAATTTCAATTTAACTTGTCAGAACATATATATTCCCTGTTTAGGGCTGCTGTGATCTCTCATCTTTCTTCGAGCTACTCAGCACAAACACACTGATCCATTAGTGACACTCTGTTTAAGTTTTTATGATAGGAAGCAACTGCATTTATGGTAAATGTGCTCAAACTGTATCCATATATGATGACATGTATGGTGAGACTACATGCTGGTAAATTTGCCCTGCTTGGAGACACTCAATGTACTGCTATTTAGAAACTGTTTACATCCTTGTTTACTTGCAAGCAGTCCTCTGCCTCTCTGCCTTTGCTGATGCATTGCCCCA
This sequence comes from Toxotes lorentzi, assembly GCA_037833715.1. NCBI lineage: Eukaryota > Metazoa > Chordata > Actinopteri > Toxotidae > Toxotes > Toxotes lorentzi. The sequence goes on along the minus strand of JBBMJY010000017.1, from coordinate 9,159,211 downwards.
TTGTCCTGACATGTTATTATTATCAACTGTTGATCAGTGGTTTTATTTCTGTAAATCATCTTACTAGAGTCTTTAAGGTTATTGCATTTTTGTAGTCATTTTGTTGTCACTATTTTTCATTAACTATGTATTTTCAGTTATAATAGAAAAAGCACTGGTCTTAGAACAGATTAAGTCTGTAGTCATTATGGAACCCATGCCGTCTAGTGACCTGGTTACTGATCCTTAACTGGTACTCCACAGTCCTGTTTGTACAGTGGATGCTCCATGAGCACAAGCTGAGGTCTGTTCCACCTGGTTTACCCCTGGACACATAACAAAGGTCCACATCTGAAATTTGTTATCACCACTAGACATGTGTGACACTGTTTTATGCCACTGTTTTTAAGCAAATTCTGTAAATTTAAATGTTTGAAAAACAGAAAATCAGTTCTTTCTTGTTACTGTGATCACACCATCCAGATCAGTTTGCACACTGAGAACGTCTGCAGCATATTTGTCTCGTACAGGCATATGCACTGGAGCTTTTCTCACGTCTCTGTGACAGTCCTTGTTTTCGGTCAGATGTGAGACTTTGTGCTGTTCAGACCACCTGCACAGACAGGAATCACCCGGTTGCTATGGCATCACGTAGCAACAATTCCCACAGAATGTATTGAACTATGCAACGGAAACTCATGACCTTGATTTGAAACAGCAGCCTTAACTGTGAGTAGCTGGTGGGTAGGTTGTGATTAAAAAAAAACAAAAAAAAAACAGTGGTGTTGATGCGCTTGCTCTTTTATTGAGCTCACACAGTTTACAGTGCACTGGGATTTGAACAGACAGTGAGATTTAAGGTATTAGAAGCAGAGAGTTGTTCATTTACCTAGTTTGGTGCTTAAATCTAATGAGCGGGGAAAAAGAGAAAGTCTAGACGAGCACTAGACCAGAGGAGGTAGCTTGAAATAGATGGGAGCAACTCGTCTCTATGGAAACCACAGGCGAAAACAGTGGCACACACTGCCATGAAAGACATGTAGGAGATGAGGATGAAAGAGACAGAGGAAGGGGGGGGGGGATGGAGAGGGAGAGGAAGGGTAAGACACGGCATGAGGAGAAAGAGGGGAGGATGAGAGGGAAAGATGGCGCGATTACAAGAATGATGTGTGCGTGTCACAGCAGTGGATATCAATGCCCCCAGTGGGCATTAATGTCACTGGGTTCATTTCGGTTTGAAAGAATTGATTTCATTTCACCGAGCGTACACAATATTCTCCTTTAAGACACAGAGGAGAGTGATTTCTCAAGCAATGGCACTGATGACACAATTACGTTATCCCAATACCTATTCACCAGTGTGAAAGGTAATTATTGATACTGAAAACAAAGACTTTCACTATTTCACAACTACTTCAGAAAAGGTTAGTTACCTCCCAACGTGCCTAACTCACTAGTTGACAGGTGACTGGCAGTTACTCCCTAACCTGGCTATGACACATTTTCAGTTCAATGTGAGTTTTCACTATAGACGTCAAGTTAATGGCAGAGTTACAGTCTCATTTCCATCCGTCATCACAGCCATTAAAAGGCCAGTGGACTGATAAGAGCTTTACCTCTCTAGAGACTGACTGATGACCACAGTCTATACATCCATCAGGAAGTGAACTGTCAGCATAATGGGTCTTTTCATGTGACAAGTCCAAAACAAATCTCAATGGGAGTATTATGTCCTGTGTCTTTATATGTCTCATACGTCTTATGGTCTATGTTTGGAGGTCAAGCTCTGCCAAGAGAGGAAAAAACTAGATGATAAAATGTGCTTTATAAAATAAAAATACTCACTGTAAGTCAAAATAAGTCTTATTAATGAGTTAATATCTCATACATTTGACTCATTAAATCAAAATTTTCATTTTGTAGTTCATCATTTTGACATGTCAGATCATTTACATTACATTCACTGTTATGAAGAATTGCTATAACCCATATATTTAAATTGGCAGCTCATTATTTCTCATTTTCACATTTTTCTGTACTTGGCAGGAACTGGCTTCCATACATATAATACGTAATTAAACTGGTCCAACTTTGGATATTTGACACTTCTTTCTTCCTGGATGTACATTATTAATGACAAGTGTCCAAGATATAGTACTTACAAGAGAATTTCAACAAATACACAACTTGAGTATCAATCTCAAACAATGATCAAAAAATCCTTGAGAAAGAAAAACTAATTTCAAAAAGTCTCAGTTCATTCCACGCAACGTCTGGAAAGTTTCCACTGTGGCTGAGTTTTGAAAACTTTATCGAGTTCATTACCATCGCAGATATACAGGAATACAGGGCCAGCTTTTTACCGCATGCTTGCTGAATTATGGCTGCACTGCTTGAGCCACTTCAGAGACAAGCCATGTTTTAGTCATGAGGAAATGTCAGAATTTGCCTCATAATTCTGAAGTGGCTCCACTGTATAATAGAGGTTCTTAACCCGCAAATCGATTTCTGACACACTGTTTTATCATCACATTTTAGATCACTGGGAGAAAGAGGAAAGACAAAAGGAAAAACAGAAAATTTTATTATTTGATAATTGTTACAATTCTGCTTCACCACACTTAAAACAAATCCCCGCTGTGAGTATTTAATAGAACACAGGAAGAATGCAAGAATGGGGACATTAACCCAGAATACCCCCTATACATTATTAATGGTGATTAATAAACCTCTGCCCAGATGTTATATAATCAAGTCTGCATGGGTCACCCCAGTACTGACGAGCAATTCATCATACAGTCAAAGATAATTCACTTTACAGTATTAAAGTATTGCTCCTTCCCTCCCAGGTATCACCACAGTGCTGACCATGACCACCCTGAGCACAGTGGCCAGAAACTCGCTGCCCAGAGTGTCCTATGTGACGGCCATGGACCTGTTTGTCACTGTCTGCTTCCTGTTCGTCTTCGCTGCCATGATCGAGTACGCAATGCTCAACTACTACTCCTACAGTATACGCAGACCTCCGGCCAAGACACAGAGAATGGTAAGCCTGCTGTGAATGTGTGACTAACAGGCTGGTAAGTCTGAAGTGACAGGTAAAGATTCTTGTTGGAAGGTCAAACAGCTACAAAGAGCCACAAAACAAACAAACAAACACACTCTAAATGACTACAGAGAAAACATCCACACAGTCACCAAACAACTACAAATAGAAGCAAAACAACCACAGACACAAAAACAACCGCAAAAAATGAACAACCACAAACAGCCATGTCGTTTGTAGACACGTGTCTCTTTCAGCCTGAGTGCCTTGCTCCTATTTGTCCTATTTTCCATCAACCTTCAGAAACTCACATTGATTGAATCCATAGGGTGTCAACATATATGTATATACTGTATATATCTATACAGTGCACAATTTCCGCTCAGGTGTCTGACATGTTTGTTTGTATGAGCTCCTGTTCAATCGCTCCTGTGTGAGATGCACTAATGCACTGTGTGGGCGTTGTCAAGGCTGCACCTGCCGCGAACGCTCTAATGGCGGCGACACACATCTACTAGCACTGAGTCAGCCACCACTGCTGTCATTTCACTCTCTCTAGATCCCCTCCCTCTTCATTATTTCCTCCCAGTGTAAGAGGAGTTTTGCTGAATGTGTCTCAGGGCTAAAAAGACTGTCAGCTTGGACTGAACAAGTAAGCTGGGTTACATTCAGTCCCCCCCCCCCCCCTCCCCAAATCCATGTAGCCCCTTTGTGCCACCCACTCAGTCAGTTTTCTTACTCCACGAGACACATCTAACTCTCCTTCTCTCCCTCTCTCGCCTCCCACTCAGAGTAGAGGACTGGAAAAATGCGTGAATATTTTACCCCAATTAGGTTGTCCCACACGATTTTATAAACATCAGGGAGGAAGTCACATAATGAATTTTCTCAGGGGTACATATTCAGCATTCCGGTCTAAAAAATCAGGCTATAGCTGCATTGTAAAAGGGATAAAAATAATGGATAACAATGATTTCTGTTATTATGTGTTTGTACATTTTTGAAAATCACTAGCTTTACTTTCAATCAAATATGTTTAAACATAAAGTATCGAAGTCTATTTTATACAAAAGAAAAAAAATAATCAATTTGCAAGAGAGTCTGAACTTTTCAAAAACACTGGAAATCACTCTGCTGTAACAAAAGCATATTGATTCACAAATGCTTTTTGCATTGCTGGGCCACTTTTGTTGTTTGGTGATGCATGTTTTTTATAACTGATAACTGGACAAATGTAGAGAATGGTACATCACTTTGAGATCTATTCAGCACACCAATAGTGGACTCTGATGGCATTTTTCAGCAATCTAAAACATCAATAAACTCTGTATCTTTACAGACTTGCCATTTTGTATTTATGATCAATAAAGAAAGCATAATCCACTAGAAAAGGCACACTTTGTCCACCACTGCCTCATTGTACCAGAACGCAATGCAGCAAAAGGGCATGCCACCACAATCATGAACATACACTAATTTTCTATCCTTGTATTGCTTATATACAAATTTACCACATCGAAACAGTTGGTCCTTGAGTTTAGACAGATGTAGACAAAAGCAGGGTTCTTATTTCAAGGCTGCAACCATCGATTTTGCCATAGAGAATGAAGCAGAGGCCAACATTTCCCTGGCAAAAAGTCAGCATCCTCAAAATATAATGACCTACACAGAAGACACTAAAATAAAGACACAGCATTGTTTTTGTACAGTAAATGTAATTAGTAAAAAGAAGTATGATGATGAATGTATCACAGGAAACAAGTTTGGCTGGGCTGTCAACGTTCTCAGGTAAATAAAGGGCAGGATAGAGATGCTAGCATGAGCCAAAACTTTAGACCATCTTCAACTCGAATGGTCAAACCTGTAACTCTACAAACTAATGCAGCTAGTTAATGATGTGCTCCTTGGCCATTGGTTTCTGCATTAGATCATGAGCTACACAGCCTGACATGCTAACAACTTCAGCTTATGTTAGAGCAGAAATGTTTATTAGCACTGTCTATCTGTCTTTTTCTGTCTTCCCATTCAGGCCTATTCATCTTTCAACATGGGTCGCAACCCTCGGTCCATGATGCCCATGGGCAATTCCCTCTTCTGGCATGACTACGACGACAACTGCCTGTACGAGTGCCTGGAAGGGAAGGACTGCAAGAGCTTCTTCTGCTGCTACGAGGAGTGTAAAGAGGGCGGCTGGAAGAGAGGACGGATCCACGTCAACATTCGTGAGCTGGATTCCTACTCTCGGGTTTTCTTCCCCACATCCTTCTTGCTCTTCAACATTGTCTACTGGGTCAGCTACCTCTACCTCTAGTTTGTGGGCCCTTGCTGAAACAGTCAAAGCCCCCCCCTCACTTTGCACCGCGGCTCACGGTTAGAGGTCGAAACTAAGCGTGGAAGAGGAAATGAGGTGGATCTACTATGTGGGAAGTGTGAAAGACATCCTGCCTCTGGAGTGGTATGACTGGAAAATACGTGTGTGCTTGTTGTGCACAGTGTAAAGGCCATGATACTTTGAGCCGCGGCACTCAGAGGAGAATAAAATGCTCAGCAGTAGAACAACAAGTCCGTCAGCATTAACTTGATATGGATACGACCCGTTTACGACTCTCAGAAACCAAACAACAAATGGCTGTGACTTCAGAGACGTTTGGGGACGGGGGTCGCATTGCTGAATCTTGGTCGTCGAGATGGCGAAGCACCCATAGTGCCTTCTTTAGAAAGGGTGCGGCACCGAGAGACGCAGCTTCAGAGTTCCCTCCATTATCTTTATTATCTCATCCATCACGCCGCCGCATGCTGAGCTGTTTATTCTTTGATGAAACAAACCCAGAACACAGTTCTCACCACTGGAGACTCACCATTCCTTTTGTAGCACATTAGTTTTAGTTGTACCCTAGAATTAGTTCTCCTTTCTAATACTGGTAAACTTTTCTTATTCTTCTTCTTCTTATTATTAGAATTAGTCGTATTTTCACAGCAAGTCAATTAGCTCACACATCAGTTGTTAATTGTTAAATATGAGTTAGTGTCAGGGGCAGTGGTTGTCTGGTAAACTCTTGTTTATTAAGTCAGTGAGCTTTTGTTTATGATGCTTTATGATCAGGTGATACAGTTTACAGTAGATGCCAAGAAGATTTGAGTGTTTTTAACAAATGCTGGGCTACATTCTTACACACCAGATGTATAGGGACTGCATAAATACATGCCAATCCATTACTAAACATCTCCTCCCCGGGCATATTATGTGTGTTGGAGTACATGAATAAACAGATTAGGGTTAGAGCAATGCTGGTTTCTTCCTGACAACAGCTATAACAGCTTCACCTTTTATATTACACACTTCATTATTTTTTTTATTTATAGGGCCTGTGGATTACCAAGGCTTAAAGGAAAAGTTCCACATTTTATGATACATACATACTATAATTCCCAAATAGTTAATTAGAGTAAGAAAACTCAAAGCAGCAGAGTGGTGAGTATAACATCACTCTGTTGTTGCACCAATAAATTATAAATAGTGCTGTGGAAATGTACATTTTATTAAATCTGTCCACCCACCAGAGCATATATGGAACACTGTATTAACAGAGCCATGCTAGCTGTTTCCCCTGTTTCCAGTATGCTAAGCTAAGTTAACCTGCTGATGGCTGTAGCTTCAGATTTACCATACAAATATCAGAGCTGTATCAATCCTCTCATCTAACTCAGCAAAAAAAGCAAATAAGCATACTTCCCATAATGCTAAACTATTAATTTAAGGTATTATTACCCCCAAATACATTTCATAAGCAGTGCTTTCAGTGGAGAAAACACAAAATTATTATTTTGGCATGAAAACGGTTCAATACAAATATATTATATATTGGCACAAAACGAGCTACGTACAGACACACATACACTGTATATGGCCAACTTTTCATTTGCATTAGAGTCATTCCATCCAGTTTCAGAGCTTGAGTACATAAGATTCTTGATGAAAACTTAAAAATTAGCTTTCTGTTTTTTTTTCCCCTCCAGATGAAAAATGAAAGGAATTTCTGATGTCCTGCCATATGCAGGACCTAAAGGCACATCGTCATGTGTCCTGCTGCCAATGATCACAGGTGCTGTAAAATAAGTTCTATATGTTGTGATACACCATACACTCACATGCTGTACACAGCGTGGTGTTAAAAAATGGATGATTCAGGATGGTTGTTGATGACTCTTGATGGCGTCCCACATCCCCTCCTCAAACATGTAAAATTGATGCCACATATGAAGGCATACAGCCACACACGTTCAAGAAAAAGAAAAAGGAAAAAAAAACACACAGGGATGAACAGCACCGATGGCGTTTGAAACATTTTGGTTTTGTTTACTGTTATATGGTGTTTTTTGCAGTCGTTTGGCTTTGTAGAACAATCAGCCCCCTTTTTCCCCCTCCTCTCCTCACCCTCCAACACAAACACACACTTCTTCCCCAGTATTTGTATGTTCAGAGAAAAGCTTTTATGTAAGATGTATCTAATTAATGTTTCTATTTTCATACAGTTATATATGGAATGTATGTTAGGCCAGTAGCGAGGCCGGAGTCGATCTGGTTCCAGTTCAGTCAGTTCAAGCAGCCTAAATGGGTTTATATTTAGGGGTCCTACATATTCATGAGGACTCCAGACACATTTGTGTCCTGTCCAGAGGTTTGTAATTACAAATCAAACTGCTTCAAGTGATGCTAGAGAAACAGCAGAAGGGCTGTTACCCTTTGGGCCATTAGTTTCTCTGCTGATTTAACATATTAGTTCATAGGAGACAGTGAAATTTCATTAGTATTTTGACATTAGATCTATCTATCCGTCTATGTATGAACTGACTGAATTGAACAGAGCTTGGCCCACACCGCAGTAAACTCTCCTCACCTCTGATATTTCTACTACACTTTATAAGTGTCTTAGTCCGTTGAGATACTTCAATAAAACAAAATCACTATTTTCTACGTCTTAATGAAAATCACCTGTGTGTTTCAACTGACTGGGACCTGTATTTATAAAGCCTCTTTGGAATCAGAGTACTAACCCAGGATCAGCACTGGCGAGCATAATGAACTCGCCCAAAAGCCTCTCGTGGAGACCTCATCACTCGCATTATAGTTTCTGTGAAAAGCGGTGCATCAGTCGCGCCGAGGTGACACAAAATCACGCATTACTCCGACTTTACACCGCAAACCAATTTTGTTTTGATTGTCAGCGAGGTCTCTTGAGGGCGGGGATGTACAAAAAAAAAAAAACACTCTGATCCTGGATCAGCATTCTGAAGGGAAATATTTTATGAAAACAGGATCTAGAGTGAAAATAGGTATCTTTTTTCTAGTGCGTGGTACATTGCTTATATTAATAAATAACGTTTTGGTCAAGTGCTACTGTGAGGTCTTCTTGTGCAAGAATGAAACTCCTCAAGAGCATCACTCCACTCCCTGTTTTGTTCAGCATGGATTCATGGCTACAGGAGGTAAACTGTGTCTTAAGTTACCATGAGCCTCTGGCAAATAGATTCAGTGTGCTCCGGTACAGGCACGAAGCTGCAGATCTGAAAACATCAGGGACTGGAGAAAAGGCAACACTATCATTGCACGGAAAATTCCATCATATGGAGTTTTACACTCCTGTCCACAGGTGCATCTACTCGATATCCTCCATAATAACCTTCTTTTGGACTTCAGTGCCAGTGCCTCCTCGGCTCTGATCCCTGTGAATCAACACCAATTTGAACAGAATTTGATGCTAAGTCGGCTGCCGACACAGCCCTCGCTCAAAGCCACCAAACACATTCACATGCAAAGATGCCATTGTTATACAGTAAGATTAAGTCAAGTAGCTGCAATCACTAGCTAATCGTTGAGTATAATATCAGATGATTTGACTAAAACATTAACAACAAACAAAAAGGCAATCACAACTGTGCGCGTGGTTCGGTTTAGACAACAAAAGCACCTTTCTCATGTTTGCAGTCCATTTCAGTTTTTAACAAAGACCAAGACCTTTCCCTAAATTTGACAACATCTAAATATGACTATAAAAACACTTAATCATGCTGTAGCTGGTACAAGTGGATACTGAATTGCAAAAGCAGTAGCTCTCATCTGTAACCTTGAAATGATTACCAAGTTCAGAATTTACAAACCAAACATTTGGCCTGTGCACTGGTTTCATGAGTCTGAAAAAAGATCTCTAATTCAATGTTCTGCTGGGCAAGTGACAAATTAAGCTTTCCATAGACAATAAAATGAGTTACAGTAGTCTTCAGGCAGTCTGCCTGCCTAATAACAATGATACAACTAATATCCACTGGCAGATGCATGAGCACATCTTTGCTTACCCTGAGTTTGTTGACCTAGTTTGAAGCAAGCAGCATGAACATAGTACAAGCGAGTCAAAGGGTGGATGTCTGAGCGTCTCTTGCCACCTACACAAGGCAAAAGCAGGATGGCATGCTAACACAGTGGATATGGAGAGAAAGACACTTTTTACACTGCAGTAGAAAATGGAGCTGCCAGTGTGTAGATTTGGATCACAAACTTGCTCATGCCTGTTTCCCTTGTGCGAAAACCTGCTGCAAGGAATCAATGCATGAGTGCATGCACGCCTCAGTGAGAAAGGATTCTTTATATTACTTACTTATATCACTTACTAAATTACTTTAGTATAAAATGCTATAATAATGGTGATATGAGAGAAAAAAACCTGGGGCCATATTCATTAAGTTAGTAGGATATCACACCTAACGCACCTTTGGGGTCACTCTAGTGAGTGAAGGACACTCTAACGAAGTTGTGTTTTGAGTGGAATCAAAACACAACTTCCTGTGACAATGCTGTGTTGATGCTTCATGTCTGTTACGGTAACTCCACCAACTCTATGTATGTTGAATCATGACAGTAGCCGAAATAAGAAACAGCCTGACCTTAAATCAAAATGCACTGAAAGTTGTGTAACTATCAACTAAACTGCAGCAACAGGTCTCGACAAAGTCTGCAGGCACTGAGTCTTCTGTATGAAGGAGGTACATGAACGAATCTGGCGAGCCCTGACGCTCCCAAGCGGCCTATTCAGTTTTTTTGACGCACGGGCTGCAATTCAGAATGTACGCGACATGTCCACCTGAGCTGAAACTTTTTACCTGTTTCATATAAAGCTAACATTTTTTAAATAATAGTGGGGCTATTATAGTTAATAGACACTGTGTGTTCATATGGTTGTGTTGTATTTCCCAAAATTAGGTGACATTACAGAAATAAATATGTTTCCTTGTGTGTGGGTAACACATAATGGGTGTATCTGAAAGCAGATTAGGACAGCGGAAGAGAAGATTAGGCTACAGCCTTCCAGTTTTCAACATCACCGCTGCATGTGCCCGTGCAGTATGTGCAAGAAGTGGCACTAAAAGCAGTAAAACGACGCAGCTTTGGACAGGGCTGATGGGATTATTTGACACAGCTGAGTCAATTGACCTACTATTTTAGTTTAAATAAAGGCTGCATTTATTTTTAAGCCACATGAGTGGCTTGCCAATGTTTAGCTACAGTCTAAATGGCATATTTGTAAATATCCATATGGCTTGTAATTAATTCTGTCATATTTGTGCATATGCAGTCTATAGCCTTGGCACATTAACTATGCTATTTGCCTATATGCATAAAAACTACGCGTAAAACATGTTAACAAAGAAGTGGTGTTTTTTCTTGTGCTTCAAATTGTTCCACTGTCTAATGTTTATATAAGATAACTACAATACATCTTCATAATTTCTAAATGAGTGTTAGGAAACAGCAACATCACACTGGAGGAATCCTTCTTCATCTCAGAATAATTGTGAGATGCTTGATTAATATGAGCCCTGACAATGTTGTCAAGTTTTATATAAAAATGTTTGACAACTATTTCCAACGCTGACAATGAACCTTTAAGAGCAATAAATAATCTACACTGCTCACAAAAATTAAAGGAACACTTTTTTTATTGGGCCTGGCATGAAATCAGTTAAACCTGTCTGAT
>JBBMJY010000017.1:9137923-9148056 GCA_037833715.1 Toxotes lorentzi | reverse complement strand
CCTGTCGATATTTGTATAGATATCCAACTTCATATTGAGATCTGATGTATCTAATGTGTTTCTTTAAAGTGCTCCTTCCATGCCCATTACCAACTTCTCTCTGACTGATGATCAGTTCAAACTGAAACAGTGGAGGAGCTTGCTGTATGTTTTCAGCCCTGAGTACTGTTTGGAGGTTTTCCTCTCAGGCAGTACACATCCACAAGGAGGACGGCAGCCTGTATGTTGCCTGAGGGGTAAAACTATAAGTAAGACTGCAAATCAGTCACTGCTTCTGAGAAGGATAAAAATAAGATTCTGAAAGGCGAGAAAGACAAGCCTTCCACATTTACAGTGTAAATTACATCCTTGATCTCTCACACACACACACACGTTCGTCCCACTTTTCTTTACTTTTACCACAACTGAAAAGGCTTGTGTGCATGTGAACTTGTGATTTAGTTCACTGTATGAACGATTAATGATCCTGTGATATGAGTGGGTCTGACAGAAGCAGTATATGGATAACAATAAATACTGTAGGTCTGCATGGTGTGCATGTGTGTGTCCTTCATGCATATTAATCCTGTGGTCCAGTGATATAGAAGAGACTGTAATTGACTTCTCAGCCTGAATGGATTTTCTTGATATGTCAATTCCTATCAGTCTGACAACGTCAAACAGACTTTAGGGCTTTGTTGCCTGGTATAAACATCTGTGAATTGTCTTGTTGAAGGCGTACACACTTTTGGGAATATTTCGATATTTTTGAGGCATTTCAGTGCCTGTTTCAGCTGAGGTGTCACAGTCACTTTGATAATAGAGGGCTTTCAGGTGTAGTAATGCTTCCTCAGGCAGCATCATGTCTTGGGAAATAGCGTCTGTGAAAAGCTGATTGCATTCCCCAATATTTGTCTCACACAGGCATGGTGTGTTTCTTTGCTGAGACGAAATTGATCATTTTGAAACATTATGATCGCATCTGAATTTGAATAATGTAAGATGTTTGCTATTACAGACCCCAAAAGGAATGTGTGATTGAGATTAATGAAAGTACGCCGCAGACATGCACAATAATATACTGATCGCAAAAATCAGCAGCTCTGCAATAAAAACTGCCTTTGTGGAGCTTATCATGTTGTTTTTGTGTCAGACAGCTGCTACATTTTTTGTTGAGACTATAGATAAATTGAAGATAAGCCAAACATGCTGAAGTCAATCAAAAGGGGCTGTTGCTGTGTCACTCTGTCTCTGACTAGCTGTGGTTTAGAACAGGTTCAGATAAACTGGAACTTGCTAGGCTTCAGCTGCATGCTCAAGTAGATCTGATGTCGAAATGAGTATAGGTGGTTAGTTGAACTACAGCAAATGGCACTGCAACCAAACCTTATACAGCCTATAAGGTTCATTATAAGGGGCCCTCATTATCTCACAGAGGTGATTCAGAGAAATGCTGCAGAACAGTGATTTACATTAAATAAATAAATGATATCTTGGCCACAGAAATGAAATATTATCACATTATAAAGTTGACATGGCTAACTTGTTAGCAAACAGTCGCTTATAACATATGTAGAAGATATGGTGTGAAATTAGCATCCATTTGGAGTCATATCTCTGAACAACTGATGAATGTACGTCAAATATTCATTCTCCTGCAAGCCTTGTCTGAACCAACTACTATAAGAAATATGTCGCCTTAGCAGCTCCACGCTCCACTAGTGAGTCACTATCTTTGTTTGTCACTTGTTTATTCCTGGAAATTTAGTATACAGTGGAATAATAACAACTTTTTCACTGAAATCAGCTGCCTGCTGCTGGAGGAAACAGCACTGATGAGAGGAGTGAGACTGAACCATTAAAGTTACAGGTCATAAAAACTAAAACAATGAGGTGAAAAATGCTTTAAAACATTTGTAGAGCTAAAGGGAATCTGCCTCTCTTCTGGAATCTTGCCAAACACTTCCCTCTGTTCACCAGGTAGTCACTAACTTTGTACGTTATTTGGTCCTGGGCAGGTAGAATATAAAATAGTTTAGAGTGTAAAAATACACTGCAAGTAAACAATTACTGTTACAAATTAGTAGCATATGTCTAGCATTATGTCTATGTGACAGGGCTGAGATAAGATACTTCCTCGGCCAATCATATCCTGATGTATGGATCCAATCAGGAACCATGCAGTCAGTGGAGAGTATGTAAACAAAGGCAGAAGGTAGACAGCTTGTTTATGTTCACCTAAACAGATGCATGAATAAAGTATTACTGTAAACACAATGGTTAAACTTGGAAAAGATTCATATGTGTTATCTTTTACTGAATTTAAACTACTGTGCTTGTGTCTTAGCTTCTAAAATATATCTTGGTTTCTTCAGTGTATTTCTGCCGCAGCTTTTGTAGCATTTGTGCAGACCAGCCACATATCTGACTTTTATGATTTTCAAGCTCACAGATCTAAGGTTTAATTTGAGAAGACTAAACTGTTATTTATCCACGTCTGCTTGCAGCCTGATGTTAACTCTTCTTCTTTCATTTTTATTCTTTACTTCCTCAGACTTTACTTTTATGAGAGTTCAACAGGATTTACAGAGGAACACACAAGTCATACTAACGTTTCACAGTATAGGAAGAGATGGCTCTACAGTTCTGCAGCTTGTTCTGATTTTCTATCTGAGGCCAAAGAGGTGATATTTGGAAGGTAAATGGAAACAGTACAGTCAGTATGTTTCCTTTTTTAACTGTTCATAGACTGAATGTAAATACTGTGATCATCTTTTTAATTTAATTAAAGGCACATTAGTTTCTACTCATTATTTTATGTTGAGAAAGCACAAAAAATCAAGTAAGACAACTGGGTGAGACTCTACTGGCTGCCCAAATTCATGATGGGGTGACATGGATGATGGAAAAAATTGGGCAGGGTTCATTATCACATTTTCACCCTCTCTTAACCACCTGATTTCATTCCCCCAGCAGCAGGAACAACAGGATAACAAAAATAAACGTATATTTTTGAATGTTAATACAGATCACACCATTAGCTGATCTTAGGGAATAGCATGTAAAATTCCTATAGTTAGTAATAAGCCACTGCTGCTCATTTCTGATATGATAAATAGTTTAAATCGGTGTGTCTCTAGATCCAGATGATTTATGTTCAAAGGGAAGTGAGTAACAAATCACTGGTAGCAACCTTCTCTGTCAGTATCTAGATGGATTAAATCATTACAGTCATGCAACACTGGAATGTGATTGAGTCTTGATCACTGACAGTGTCAAATGAATTCAACGAGATATTCATTCATCAGCCGCGACAAGGAAAAGGCTGTACTGGGGGCTGCTCAGCAGAACTGAAACAAGACTTTTATACTACTGTAAAAGAACAAGCTGTAATATGTATTTGAAAGATGACTAAATGGTACAAGTCCTGATCTCAAATTTGTAACATGCTGTATTAGTAAATTCCACGTGTTTGACACGATAGCTGAAACATTTTAGAGACATTTTTTCTCAATCTTAGCTGTGATGCTCTGAACGGCTTTATAATATTTGATAATCAAGGCACTAAAAACTTTATTTCACTCTGGATTTACTCCTTTAACTTAACTGGCAATTTATCCATCTCCAGCTTTAATTATTTATGAGTAACAAGTTGCTTCCTCTCACATAAAGTTGTGCAGCTGCAAAATGTTGCTGCGTTTCTCTGGACTGATTTTACACTGCAGCAGTGAAAGAATTCAGCAGCACTGCATGTGCTTCACAGCAGAAAGCAAAAGAATAGCAAAACAGTTTGAACAAAACAGTTCAGCATGTAATGAAACAACTATTTATTAATTATTCAAAACTGGATGGCTGGGCGGCAACAGCCTGAGGGCTAAACACAGAAAATTGCTGATACAAAGGTGAGCCTGAACTGGGAATAATTATTATTATTATTTAATTGTTAATAGAGGGTAAATGTGAAAGTCAATGTGAAAGACAACACTTTAAAATAATCACTGTTAATGTGAGTTTGATCCCTCGCTGCCAGTGTAATACTACATTTGTGATTCAGGGATCAACAAACCCTGTTTGTCTAAATAAAGCAAACTGATATTACAAGTAGTTTAAAAGTGAAAACTGAGTATGTCAGTTTCATTACAGTTGCAAATTGTGTTGTGGAATGAAGTCATGTGCTGCACGCACAAACACATCTCTGACAACTCACAACCCGCAAGACATTTGGGCCTCACGTGAGGATTTTCATTAATGGAAACTCCAGGGAAATCTGTTTGTTGGAGAGGTTCACCTGACTTTCAGCCACATGCAGAAATGTATACAACTCAGCAATGCAGAGAGAAGGGCAGGGGTTTGTTGGGTTTCATCTCACAATGCCCACCACTGACGACTTCGTTAAACAGGCAACCTGTTATTGTCTCAGTGCCAAACAAATAGGAGCTCAGGGGAAATTTTACCAAAACAGTTGTCAGTTTAAAAATACAAATACATCAAACACAGAGCAACAACAGAATTCATTTGGAGACATGTTTCTGGTCACCTAGTGAATTAAACCAGCTCTCTGCTAACTTTATCAGTCAGTGAGAGTAAACCAAACCATTAAAGTTGCAGGCCAGACATCCAAGACAACGAGATGAAAAACAATAATATGCAATGTAAAGCTGTGAGGAATTGTAGCATCGGGTGATTATTTTCTCTAGCTTCTGCACTACAAGCGACCGAGTTCATATTACCAGTACAGCAGAGTTGGTCTTTATAAGTGAGAACAAAAACATGACATATTTAAATATTTTGCACACTGACAATGCAATTACTAGTGTTTTTATAAAAGCCCATTAAAACCATCTCTTATTCTGTGGTTTAAAGGTTTCTCAAGTTTGCTCCCTATGAAAAAAATACTATTCATAATGAAGTGAAGCTCAAAGGAAAGATGTGGGAATCCTTCATGGACTTGAAAAATAAACCCATGGAGGATTTCTCAATACAAAAACTCAATTTGTTTAAAAGTACAAAGCAATGAACTTAAGTAATGTATGGAAAATTCTGCACCCTTATTCATTTTTCTATGTATTTTTTAGTATATTTTGTAGCTATGTTTTTTCTCTTTTATTTATTTTTGTATGTCTGACATACAAAACAGAATATATACAACAATTTTTCCTGTTTATTTCCTGTCACACAGCATCGGTGTTACCAAGTAAACAGAGTTCAAAGTGCTGTCAGTTTACTTCAAAACAGCTAAAAGTCAAGGACAATTTAAGTTTACTGTACAGGAAAACATCCACAAGTGTGGGCTGGCATTTCCTCAGTTTGATCTCCTGTTTCACTGTGTACACAAAACCACGGCTCAGGGGAAATCCTCTGACCATCACAGTCATTACAGGGGAGTGATTAAGAGAAATGAGCATCCGCCATCCAAACATCTGTGACAGCTCTGTTAGCCTTTTTTGCATCCTGTGAGGGGGAACCTGAGTCAAAATCATCACGTCTACCAGCTGTCACCACCGGGCGAGGACACTCCTGAGGTTGGCTATTGTGAAATTTTTGATGCCACTACTGGTGTCTGTATCTCAACTTCAAATATTATTACTTCAAACACGTCTGATTTTAGCCTTGTTTACAATACTTGGTTGTTTTCATCATATTACTTGTCCCTTTTAAAGCACTCACGCCTTTGGCTCTGAGTTTAAGCCCAAACTGGCACAAGTTGCAACCATCTTGTAGAATAATAACAACACAATCCGATAGGCTTTTAGTCAGGATTTAAAACAAGACGTCCCAATTGGCTGTTCAAAGGCAGATTAAAAATCAGTCCGGCCAAAAAACAAACTGCGATTAGGGTCCTGCTTTGGCCTGCCGTCCATTCACTCATTTTGTGTCCTTCATGGCGCTGGAATGAAAGGATTTCAAGTGCACATATTGTTCTTTTATCTGAATCACAAAACAGACCTTGAGAAACTCCATACAAGCTAGGGCAGTGGGTGGCTCAATGGATAAGCAACATGAGGCAAAAAACAAAATGTCTTCAGTCTTTACATCCAGCCTCTGCCTCTGCCATGCCCCCAAATAAATGCCTTTAGAAATTTATTTTACCTAGTTAGGTGGAATGCCGATCCACATTGTGCTGAGGTTTTTATTTACATTTGAAACGGCAAAAAATTAACCTGAGGAAGAATCAGGACCACTCTTGTGGCAGCTGCTACCTAGCAGAGAGCTCTCTCTGGATTCAGGAGAGGACGAGGACAGACGCCAGAGGAGAAGCCCGGCACAAAAAACAAGGTCAGAGCACAGAGGTGCAATGTTCAGAGGAGCAGCAACTGGGCCTGAAGGTGGCATTCTGTAAAACGCACCTGGATTCACCTCTTTTTATGTGACATTACGATGCTTTCTAAATTCAGTGCACGCGTTTTCACTGACTTTGGAGGCTAAATATATACCTGTGGTCATCAACTGAACTATTATACTTGTTTAGACAACTCACCCTTTGTCAAGCACTTGAGTTCCTGTTGCTACACCGACACCTACTCCAGGTTTGTCAAATGCCCCAGCTGTTTCAGGCTGTCTATCTGTGTAAGCAGAAGTCTATTCTAGGTGATGGTGGACACACTACACCTGCACAGAGATTTGGGCTGAAATGCCCACCATATTGATTGGAGTGCTCTTTTAAAGCCTTCTTTCCAGGCACATGATTGCATAATTGGACTGATGCCACAAAACCGATATATAAGATGTGTGAAGGGTGCAATCATGTGAAGTGGAGAACCTTCAGACACACCGGCTCTTTTAGAAGCTGGAGACGCTTTTTTTTTCTCCATGTCTCCTTTTGAGCCTGCTCGAGTCAAATAAAATATTCAGGCTTCATCCCTGCAAGCTGAAGACACTCCGGATGGAATTTTTCTGAACGCACACTCTGCCTTTCTCTCTCCCTGTCTCTCTATATCTCCGTCACACACACACACACACACACATAGATCCACATGCACTCAACCCCCCCCCCCCCCCCCACCCTCCAATGCTACAAACATACACTGTTTGCTGTGCTCTGTGTGCTACAGATAATCTTTATGAGGCAGAGACCCCATTGAGAGTATTTATAACCCAATCAGACGGGTATTCAGCCTTTTCTTCTCCTCTTTCCACTGTTTCTGCCCTTGCTCGTGTATGAATGATAAAGCTACTAAATCAACGTATCAACGTGAGATCCACATTAGCCTGATGTGTGTATGTACATGTGCATATCCTGTATGTGTATGTGGCAGCAGGTGGTAATCCTCAAAAGAAAATTTAATTAAAAAGTCATTATTGCCTATATTAAAACTAAAACTTGCCAGCTGGTTAACCGCAAACAGGCAAACGTGTATGTATGAAATATGAAAAAGCTGTGTCTGCACATATGAAGATGCCCTTGCCTTTCTAACAGCTCTTTCAGCCAATAATCACAGTTGTCAGCCAGAGACGTGTAACTCCAGATGGCAGACTTTGAGGTGAAATCTTGTTAGTTGCATGTCATTTCCCAGGAAACTGTGCTGCCGTGTTGCTGTTTATTTTGTCAGTGCTAGTTGACTGGAACAAGCAGGTGGGGGTCTGTCTGATCAGTAACGTTGGAATTACACCTTTAGTAAAATTCTGCCAGAAATGACAAGCGATATCCCTGAGCTGCTGTGGATCTTAGTAGAGGAAATAAAGGACGATGGGGTATGAATAATCTTAGATAGTGTTTGTGTTTATGTGTTTATGTGTTCATGAAAATTGGCTGGTGACACAGTCATGTCTCGCTTTCATCTGAAGAGGTGGGTGGATGTATCCCTGGGATATATGTATATACAGTATAGTGGTGTTTTGATTTAGCTTGATGCAACTAAACAACATTGTGGAAGGAAAGATGATAGAAAGAAAAACTTTAAGTACTGTATGATAAAAGACAAATGAGTGATGATTCAGGAAACAGCGCATATAGCCCTAACATGATGAGTATTTTGAGGGTACAAATATAAAAAGTAATTATAGTAATGAGCCATGTACCTGCTGTATGCCTCAGGCACAAAAAACTGTTTCCAGAAACCTATTCACAGGAAATTGTAGACACTGTGATCCAGACAAAGAACACACACAGGTTTCTCCACAGCAGGTTCAGCAACGTAGTACAGACATCCCTCTCCGACATGTTCTGGGTCTACACCTGAGTCTCCTACCAGTTGGACATACCTGGAAAACCTCTAATGAAAGGCAACCAGGAGGAATCCTAATCAAATGCCCGAACACCTAAACAGGCTCCTTCCGAAGCTCAGCCACCTTGTGAAGGAAACTCATTCCAGCCACTTGTATTTGCAATTTCATCCTTGTGGTCACAACCCAGAGCTCACGACCACAGGTGAGGGTTGCAGCCTAGATTGTCAGGTAAATCAAAAGCTTTCTCTTTTTTCACAATGCCCACATTACTGCTGACACTCCACTAATCCAGCTGTCAATCTCATTCTCCATTTTAGCCTCACTAATGAACAAGAGCCAAACATACTTAAACTCCTTTCCTTTAGGCAGCAACTTGCTCCAAACCTGAAGAGAGCAATCCACTATTTTCTATCAGAGAAAAATGGCTTTGAACAACCTTAGTGGAGGCCAACACCAACTGGAAACATGCTCGATTTCCTGCCAAGAATATGAACACAACTCTCACTTGGGTTATATGAGGACCGCAGGGCTCGTAGACCTCGGGTACCCCATGCCCCTGCAGTGCCGCCAACAAGCCCCCCCAAAGGACACTGGAATAGGAAGAACAGCCTGCTGATCTCTATTTGGTACTGCTCCACTTCTCACACCAACTGTGGCTCCTTCCTTGCCAACGAAGGGACATTCAATGTCCCTAGGACCAGACTACAATGCCCACTCCCTGGAATTGTAGGAATTGCCTGCCACCCTGCTTACATGACACCTGACGATGATTTAAAGTAAGGCAGAAAGCACAGGGCTCTCTATAGCAGAGAAACTAAAGTGACAAATATGATCAATTAAATCGATTAAAATACAGCAGATGTTTATACAGGATATCTGTTTTTCTGTTGTACTACCATTACAGCCTATTTTAGTTTTGCTCTTATTACTGTTATGCCAAACATCTGGCCCATCCCACGTGAGATTACAAGAGATATTTTACCAAACAAGCATCTTCCAGTAACATACCTATACATATATACATATATATATAAACACAAAAGAGCATAGAAAGTCATATTATCAATATTTCCATACTCTTTCAAATAACATTTGTGTGGAAAAATTTCTAAATGAACCGCACAATGACAAGAACAGTTACATACCTATATACCTTTATACTGACTGTTTTCTTCTCCGAGGTTTTCTCTAACTAACTGGTTAACTGAAATATTTCATAATGTCAACAGTCGACACACTCTTTGTGTATCTGCGCCTGTTTTTATCTCACTAAAAATTCCATTATAGTTCACATTCCTTTTTCTTACCTGATCATGTGTGTCTCCAGATCATGTCCCCGTCTTCTGGCCACAGCTTTCAGCATCTCTGTCCCTCTTCCTGTCTCTCTGTGCTGCCTGCATTGTGACCAGATACCATTATTTTACCACAGGAACAACGACTGACCTTGATGATAACTTATATATCATATATCATTACATATGAAGTGATTAAATGATTAATACTGTTAACAACTCAGACATCTGAAATGTGACCCCAGCTGTGACCCCAAATACACAATGCTGTTTGTGAAAAGAAAAAAGGTTGGACACCACAGGTTTAACCTTTAACAATGTGCTGTATTTTTAAAGTTTATTATATTATCTACTGTGTAAAATGTTCACCTTAAAATAACTGGTAACTAAAGCTGTTAAATAAATGTAGTGGAGCAGAAAGTAAATTACTGATATGTGTTGGAGTGGAAGTATAAAGCAGAATAAAATGGAAATACTTAAGCGAAGTATAAGGACCTCAAAATAGTACTTATGTACAGTACTTAAGAATATCTACTTTCCATCACTGACAGAAGTAACAGACAGGGGGGGGGGGGGGGGGGGAAAATTGGTATTTCCCCCGTACACCCCCCCCCCCAAAAAAGGGTTGAGATCTGGTTTTTTTGTACCCCACAGGTGTCTCAAAAGGTGCCCTCAACCCCCCCGGTTTTTTTCAAA
>JBBMJY010000017.1:9116203-9137780 GCA_037833715.1 Toxotes lorentzi | reverse complement strand
CCCCCCCCCCCCCCCCCCCCCCCCCCCCCCCCCCCCCCCCCCCCCCCCCCCCCCCCCCCCCCCCCCCCCAACCCCCTACTTCCTCAGTACACTCCCCCCCCCAAAAAATGGTTAAGCTCTAGCTTGTTGGTACAACACAGGTGTCTCAAGAGATGCATTAAATGCCTCAGGTTATTTGCAAAAGAATTACCCAAAAATCCAGTGGACGAACATTTGGAAAGGAAGAATTGTTGAAAAGAAGTAAATTGTAAAAAAAAAAAAATTAAGTGATTGGAGGAAAAAATGATCAGAGGGAAGGAAACAAGGACGCTCTTATGGAAATATGACTTCCTTTCATGCACATCATATCACTCAGTCATGTAAAAGAGCATTTGGGTGATGGTCCATGAGTCACCAGAGCCTGCTGTTGGCTAAGTGTGCACCTGCGTAATAAGAAACATCCCTCTTGACTGAAGAGCTGTTCAGATCAAATCTGTGATCATCCCTAAATTACAAATCATAAGGAAAGTGGCTTGCCTCTTCTTCTTGGTTTCTTGGATCTGCTGCATTCCAATTCAATACATCCACATTAGGAGGAAAGGAAAAAGCTGGTGTGTGCGAGAGAGAGAGAGGGAGGAAAGTGGCTTTCACATTGTGCAAGCCATGCATCAAGGTTGACCACTGTCATCAGCAATGGCAATGGCTAATGGCCCTATTATTACATGTTAATACGGATGTACGGGCAGGGAAATTACAGGGAC
The DNA here is from genome assembly GCA_037833715.1 of Toxotes lorentzi. Classification (NCBI taxonomy): domain Eukaryota; kingdom Metazoa; phylum Chordata; class Actinopteri; family Toxotidae; genus Toxotes; species Toxotes lorentzi. The sequence goes on along the minus strand of JBBMJY010000017.1, from coordinate 9,137,040 downwards.
GAAAAATAGCATGTGCTTTCTACAGATTCAAATTTCAGTTCCCTGTTTTTCCCCCAGATTTGGAGGCTCATACAGGATGACAAAAAAAAGCCGGACACTCGCTCATGCCTAAGACACAGAACCATCCTTTCTATTTTATGACAACAAAATTCTGTGTTGTTGACACACCTCATCAACACCCTGCTGTTTCCTATTTGGCGTGCTACATCAATCAAGCGCTCTAGTTCCTGCACGGTCAGACCACACATCAATCTTGCACTGATTTGTGAGTGTAACATAATCCGGATACGCCTGTGGGGAACACGCTGGAACACTGCACAGAGAATGGGACAGTGTGTACACGTCTCTGAGAGATAGGTGTGTGTGTGTGTGTGTGTGTGTGTAATCCCCATGATCTCGGACACACCATGTTGTTGTGTGTGAGCGAGATCTTATTTTCTGCCACTAAATCATTCAATTTACATGACAGAGTGCTGCTTATGGATCGCGGCGTAATTTTCAATCCAGCCTTCAGTGCAACATCTAAAAATGTGGCTGTAAACAAGGTGGTTACAGCTGATCTGAGGGACAGTCTAATATAAATCCTGGGAGCTGTAATTAAAATTGAATGAGACAGGAATATTGAGAGGAGGAAAACAGAGCACCGGCTGAAATTGGTTGTACTGTACTCGACAAACAGCCATCTGTGAAAACGTGCACTGACGAGTGCAAAAAATAAATTACGAAAATTAAAAATGAAAAACAACGGCACTCAGTCCCTTTCTACCTACTTTATATTCAAAACTGATTTAAAGCTTTCTGGAAGGAGATATTGCTTGTTTGAATGTTGAATATTTTAATACTGCATTTCTGATGGTGTGAGACAAGATGGGAGATGAAACAGATGACATATGGCAAAGGTCAAGGATTTCTGCTGGGACTCGCAGAGCTGTTTTCATTCAGTTATCAGAGTTAAACTGCTTGCTACATTGCCACTGTGCTTTGGATGGAGCCCCATGAGCTGTTTGCAAAATATCATGGAGTAATACTGAAAAGATTTCATGGCCTATATGGTTAATCTTTTAAAGTTATTTATACTGTATTCAGTCATTAAAACATATTTTAGTTTTAATGAGCTTGCTGTTCTTTTGAACTGAACTGATTTATGTTTTCAAGTTAAATAACTTAAAGCAAGGCTATGTCATTTAAAAAGAGACGAAATAATCTTACAAACAAAAAGTTGAATTGTTAAGCAGTGAAATGCACCACTGCTTGATGAAATAGAGTGAAGACTTTTGGTGCTACAGCCTCCACATGGTCTGGTGTGATCAGTAACTTACTGTGACTAATGTTTGCTGAAGCCATCCAGATAAACAGTATTGTACAATGAACATTACTGAGTCAGTTCGCTGACTTTCTGACTCTTCTCAACTTGCTGCTGTTCTTGTGGTTTATCATGAGGTGAATTTGTCAATTCAAAAGGAATCCTGTGCTACAGTGTTCCTCTAACTCTATGTAGGGCTCCAGCTGTGAGCAGTTCACCCCTGGAAAACCTGACTGAACCTCCGGGAAACAAACACAAAGAACAACATGCTTCCTTGTTTCCAACAGACTCTTGTATCCATAATTCATATGATCTATAACTCCCGTCGCTGCTTGCTTGCTCAGACTGAAACTGAGTGCTGTTACAGTTTTAATGTCTGGGGTTGTGTGTGTGATACAGGTTTACGGTCTGACAGAATCCTCATATAAATTTCACCTACGGCAGCCACTGAATGACATTCACGTCTTTTCAATAATGAATAAGGCAGGCTATAGGAAACGTAGTGGCCTAGTTACACTGGCAAAGCTGTGTTTTTACATCTAGCTTTGAGAAGGGTGTTTGAACATGAACACTATAAAAAGTGACCAGGATCAATAGACAGCATGATAAAGTGACTCCATAAATGAATTCTAAGATAAGCTACTCTGTAAGCAGCAGAGTATCTGCTCTTTACTCGGGCAGGGCTCAAAGACAGTTAGGAAACGAGTTAAATCAGGGGTACAGAATGCTGTCACCCGTCAGAGGGCTCAGCCTGATATCCACTGCAGGGCCTAATTATGGGTCAAAATACCATTTAACATTAGCACTGGGCTTCCATAGTAATGCTCAACGAGTCTTTGGCACATTCGATGTGCACTGATAAAGTACACACAGTATTCAGATTAAATCTAGCTTGTACAGCCCAATTTTCTTTTGCATCAAGGCCTCAGCACCTGTGCCTCTCAAGGAGAGAGCTGTAAAGACTGAGCTCCTGTGAAGGCTGATTGCAGTTTAATCTTCAATGTGTCTCTTCGCTATCATCTCTCTTTTTTTTTTTTTTTTTGGTCGATAATAGAATTGACTACTGTCCATGATTGGGGCATAGAAGAAGAACAGCTTGCCTTTTAGTGAAGATATTTCTTTATGGTTAGATGGGATCTGCCTTGTGGGGATACTGCTTTCTTCACTCGGGGCCGACCTCAAAACATAGCCAATACAGACAACACCAGCCTCTGTCCCTGAAGTAACAGAAAATCCACACTCACTTACTCTTCATGTTTCTGATGTTTTGTCTTCCGAGTTATTTTGTGATTCCACAGAATGACATATTGAAAAAGTGACTTATTGAAAATGAAATTCAGCTGCTTGCTGTATGATCTGTTTAACTGAGGTGGAAGCTCTATATGAGCTATGCTGGACCAGATAGGGGTGAAAGGGTTAATCCAATGAAACCCGCAGTGTTTCTTACACTCAATACTGTGAACCAGTGCTCATCAGTGAGGTGTGACTGACTGATTTGGTCTAGTTAGGTCAATACATAGTACCCCATGGGTTTTATGTTTTGATTTATTCACTTACAGTGCTGGTCGGATGTAAAAAACAATGCTTTGTTAACGACCAGTATAAAATGGGGCAGTAGTAGCTCAGTTGTGTGTTTACACAGGAATTTAGTACACTCAAACCACACACTATGCAAAAATATGTGTGTGTTTTGTATAATAACAGGTGAAATAGTACGCTGCGATAATTACTAAGAACATACTGCATACAATTAGTATGTAGTAAGGATTTGGGACACTGACAATGTGTAAATGTGGAAGGCAGTCACATCTCTGCAGCTGCAGATATGTAGCACAGAGATCTGTGATCCTAAAAGGCTTCAGGAGTAAAATACTGCTTGCCCTTGCAGGATTGTGGTAAAGTGCACTTTGGTGTTGCAATGTGAATCTAGTTTAATGTGCATTTCTCCTCACACTGGCATGATAACGAAACACAGTATACACAGAGTTCATATGAACACTGTTGAGTTTTTTTTAATGCTTCCTTTTGATCCACTCAAATCTACAAAGCTCTGCCTGATTTCTGCTCTGATAATCTATTTTTACACTCCAAAAACACAATGATTTCCCTTTGACTGATGGAAACAGCATGATGTTTCAGTAATTAATTACTTACAGTACCAAATCATTTGCATGAAAAATGAGGATCTTTCATTATATTTATCAAGAACTGGAGGATTCCCCGTCACTGAAAGTTGGGTGTCAGAAAGTTTTGTTGTGAATAGCGAAGCGTTGCATCAAACGTTTCCTGCTGTGAGAGAAATGATTGACAGACGACACACTGGAGATGTGTGCGCGTGCGGGAGACGTAGAGAGACTGGTGGGGGTTAAATGTGATGGTAAATAGAGAGATTGGGGTGAAAATGAGGGAGGAGGGAGCTAGACGAGCGTGGAAACTGAAACAGCAGAGGGAAGCAGGAGACCTGCAAGGGCGATGGCACAGAGAGAAAAGTCTAAGCGGGAGATAAGGGAGGGGGGAGGAGAGGAGGAGCGAGGGGGGTGAGATAGAGAGAGAAGGAAGGACAGAAAGAGAGATAAGGGCTGGCAGTTAACAGGGCAGCCTGCTGATGTGGACAGCTGGGGAAAAGCACGTCTCAACACAGCTACTCCCCTGCTTGGGGGAATTATTTCCGAAAAAAAAAACTCATCTCTCCTTCAAAGGTAGCCATGGTGAGAAAGGTACAGAAAATGTGCCAGGTCTGGTTTTCTTTTCTCGAAACAGATTCCAGCTGTACATTCATTTACAGCATGCAATAAAAGCCTTTCAGAGCCAGCCACCCCCCACCACCACCACCACCACCACACATGCGATTTCAGATCTAGACACTAAGAGATAAAAGACGTTATCCCCTCTTAGCTGTTCATCATAAAACTTGACAGATTAATGTGCTTGAGCCATCTTGCCTACCTCTGTAATCTGTAAAGCCTAGACACCCAAAAGGTTTTTATCTGTCTGTTTTCTTGCTTATTGTGACTTTGCACAAATGTAAAAAAAAAAACAAAAAGAAAAAAAAAGCCTAATACTTTTTAAATTGTGTGTAAAAACCTGACAGGCAGTTCCAGAAATTCAAAAAACGAACCACAAAAACTTCTTAATTACTGAAAATAAGTACATTTTACGCTTGGTTGAGGTGGAAAAGTTAGCAGAAAAAAAACTTTGGGAAAAACAATGGGGTATAAATAACACCAGACAGCCGAATCACTCAGAAGGAAAAGTGGTGCTTTTCCCCTAGATGTTTTATAATTGCTTTTTAAATTCAATTTGACTCGTTGCCTGTGGGACATACAAAGGTAGACCACTACTGCGTCTGGAGACTTTTTGCTGTTCAGTGTTGAAAGGCTGATTGGTTGACTGTTGGAACCAGCATTCAGCTATTTGGTACTTTTTAAGAGTAGATGTTACAGACAAAATAAAAAAAGAGATTTTAACCTTGATATAATAGATGATACTGATATTGCTGAGCAGGTATGGCCGCAGCTGCCTGTGGCAGCCAAAAATGATGGAGGCCCGAAATCCTAAACAATGAGCATAAAGAGCTAAAAGCCACAGAGCTCCATAAAACTGAGAAAAACTGCTGAATGAAGGGCTGATTTTCCGTGGATTTATCTTTACAAACACCCACATTACACAGTCATTTCATCCATTGTTGATATAAAAATATTGATCACAGCAGCTTTAGCACTAAACAATATCTACTAACCACTCAATGAGGACATTCTTTGCAGTCTGAAGATAAATAACTTCCACAACACCCAGTTCTTTGTTTACGCCACCTGATAGAGGAACGTGGTTAAGGCAGCAGGAGTAGTTAAGAGAAGAACAGTTTAGACAGGAGCATTTATCAAGCAGAGGTGCAATCAGGCTCAGCTTCTAAGTGGCACTGATACAAAAAAAGAGGATAATTAGTGGGAAAGCCTGTTGTGTTTACGTGTGTGTATGTCTGCTGTTTGTGGGCACTTTGGAGTGGAAGACAGTGTGTCTCAACAACGCAGCACACCATATATCACCATCCTCTCACACGTCTTGTGTTGGAGAAATTATTTCTGTGGAAATGCTGTCACCTACCTACTTTATGGAGAGAGGGGCTACAATAGCAAATGAGGAAAAACAGAACATGGGAAAAATGGGAAAGTACTAGTCAAGCCCCTAAAGGAAACCACCACACGTCTCATGGCTGTGCAGTTCTCTGCAGTGCGTTCTGGTCAATTGAGGCTGACAGTAGAGAAATTGGTATCTCTGCCTGCTCTGAGGACTGACACCCAAACCTGACACTCCTGCATATGATTTTTGCTGTGCTGGAAATAGCTTACCCCACATAGGAACACAATGACGCGGATGAACAACATCAACAGCAACACCAACTGCCAATAATTTGACTAAAATCATTAAAGAAGTGTCCCAGAATTGCCAAAGCTGAATATCCTGACACTGAGTCCTTAATATGAGCCACACTTGGATATTATCAACTCATTAGAGTTATTCTGTCACTTCGAACTTTTTCGTTCTGACTTCAAAAAGTTCCCCGCAGAGCCACTGTAGACACAATACAGCTGTTTTCACAGGTTGAGTTCTGCTCCCTGTGATGAGAGAAGTGAACTTTATGTGTAAAATTGGCAGAGTGCCCCTTTAAAGCCCTGCAAAAATGGATACTGGAGTAAACTTTATGAGCAGATGGATGCATGTTTGCCAAGTCTGGGGTTGGCATCTGCCACATGAACATATTACACAACATATTTATTTTTAATTTGCAAGGAAATATTCGACATCAGATGATGTGATATTTGAAATTTGTACTTTGAAAGTCGTCCACAACAAACCTGCATCTGTCTGCTCTTTGCCTAGACAACTGTTTGAAACATGTTTATTTCATTCCTTGCTCCTCTCCTGCCATGTTTTTGAGGTGTTTCTATTCATTCTTCACATTGCTCTGTTTTTTTGTTTTCATTGTCTTCCCCCCGTTAAGCCAGTTTAACTCAATCATGCATGACAACAGAAACAGAACTAATTTCCTGGGGAGCAGAGTGACGCCACATCAGAAGCAGCAGAGGACAGATATAAAAAGTAGGCCTGACACGTCTTTATTTTGAGCACAGTTTTTAGGGGAGGTATCCCTACTTTTAAAAAAAGGAAGAAGAATTAGGAGAGAGGCAAACTGCGTGATGTTGCTCCCTTATGTAAACTGGTTTAAATAAATCATGTCTCCTCTGAAAGGCTCAGTGCTATTACCCTAGCTTCAGATGGGCAGAGAAAAGCAAGGCTCTCCTGTCTGTCTATCTATCTATATATCTATCAACCATATTTATGCGTCTCCACCTCAAATCATTGTTACCATTAAGTGGAGACAAAAGTGTTGGACAATTCCTCATCCGTCCTTATTTTTCCATCTGTCTCCTCTCCTTTTCTGGTCTTTGTTTACTCTCCCAGAGGAGGAGAAAAAAGGGAATCCTTCAACAGAGCACCAGCAAACAGGCTGCCCAAAACATTACAGAGACACAACAAACAGAGTGGGCATCTTACTGAAGTCAGAGGGAACTTAATAGCTGAGGCCAACTGGAGGACAGTTTTCATGTTCCTTTTGAAAGTTTCATGCCTGACACTTAAGTCTGCTGAGTTAAACGATGTTGTTAAACCAAGTGCAACACACCATCTTACAGGCCGGGAAGTTCTCTAAAAGGTTACAGTGGGAGAATAAATGTTAAAGAAATAGTAACACGCCAGGCAGCCGGTGCACGCGAGCAGTCAGTCACAATCGCTCTCTGAACTTCCTTCTTTCTTTGTACTGAGCCGTTTGCTCTCCCCTGGCATTTTGCTGTACATCCGGAGCAGCCTGCAAACCATTCCTCTCTTGTGGATCAGTCTGTACTGTGACAGTGGAGGTTAAATTAAAGTGAACACAGCTTATAATCTACGACAGCCTCTGATTTACTTCAGCCACTCGAAGGAATCCAGTGGTTGTAGCGACTCAATTGGAATTAATTGATTTTGCTGCATAATTGCGATGTTTTAATGCTGCTGTGACCTGAGGAGTCTCTGCTGGTTGCCTGCCAACCTGCACTAACAACATTTCAACAAGTCACCACACTCAGCCAAGAAACAGTATGGTACATTAACTAGAGGCTGGACCGACAGAGTTTCATCAGCTGTAAAACCACTTCAGCTTTTATTAAAGACACAAGATATATGAATTAGTGAGCTTTAGAGGTTCTGTTAGGTGTCTTTTTTCAAGTAAGTTTAAAGATGTGAGAGCGGTGTTGACATTCTCATCTAAGTCATTCCAGAAAAGGAATAAGGTTATTTCCAAAAATGTCTATTTCTTTAAAAAATATATATATTTGCCATCTCTCAACAAAAAGTCTCCCAAACAGCTGTGAGCTGGAAGCTCCAAAGTCCACTGAAGTTTCACTAAATTTATTGAAGTTCAGAAGTTTTAAGTAATAATGATAGTGCAGGAGAGTACAATATATAGCTGATAGGTTACCTTGGTTTCTGGGTAACCTCTGATTCTAATGCATTTTCATCACAAAACAGAAGCATCACACATGAGTCACATACAGAGACAGTTCAGACTCTCCACACAGTCCATTCTGTGAAGTCAGAGTCTACGTCTTCACCAAACTTGTTCTCAAAACAGAGCGAGCATACACCTTTCTGCCTCTAAGTGTAGTGCATCAGCAAATGCACCATGTTGCTGCTCTGTAATGGAAGGAGCAGGAATAGCTAAGAGGCCTCCCTACACCGTATTTGCGTGTGTGTGTGAGAGAGAGAGAGAGAGAGACCATTGGTGAGCTAGAGGATTTTCCAGAGTATAAATAAAATACAGGACAGAACATATAGCTGTAACATGTTCTATGTTGTTGGCCTGATAACCTGTCAGAACATGAACAGAAAAGGGTTTCCTTTATTTATCCACTTCCTGACTGTGTGAGTATGGGTTAAAGCACATACATGCACATATACATGTTTATATATTTTTTATTTAATGTGGTAGTGTGAGCTTTGAAAATGATTATTGGTAGCCAGGAGGGGTGAGCACGGTCAGGAGAGCAGGTGTTAATTGCTTATTTTTGGAGGGTTGAGCCAGAGTGTATGTGATTTTCGCCAAGCTCCACCATCTTCCTTGAGTGCAACATGCCTTAATTGCTCATTCTTGTTGGCAGGAGGAAACATGCAAATCAAAATGCCATTTGGAAACCTTTGGAAAACGGTGCTATGACTGGGTGCACGCCATGTTTCTGTCATATGCTGCTTTGGTGCTTGGGGAAAAGTAAATGCCAATTAAATTAGTTTCCAGTGTAAGTCAAAGCTGATTTTTGTGTTTTTGCAGAATCAACCCAGAATATTTAAAAAAGAACAACAGCACCTTGGATTTGGTCGTGTTATACCCTGAGGTTTGATTTTAAAACATTTTTTTATCCATTTGAGGTTAAAACATATTTGCAACAGTACAATTAAACCTGCATTATTTGATTGTTTGGTTTCCACTAACTCCTAAGAAAAATATCTGGCTCTTTAAGAGCTAAAAGCTCAAGTAATTTAACCAGCTACTCCCTGACCTTGGCTGTCTGCCGTTTAATGCTACAGGACGGAAACAATAACATGCTTGTGAAGCTGAGAAGAACTGCAGAGTTGGGTGATTATTTTCTGAGGGGATGTCACTGTCACATCACATGTGGTTATTTGATTCACTGATAATAAAAAAATACTGATTGAAGAGCAGCTTTAAATTTTATATGACAACCTTTTCGTTCTTCTGCTGAGTCTTTTTCTACCTACTGACATGAAACAATAATGAAATAGTCACCATCCAGTTCATAAAAGCTTTCGCAGTGAGTGTTAAAACTGCCTGTGTCTGGACTGGTCTGCCTTTTCCAGGGAAGAATCCTCTAGCTTACAGGAAGTAATGCATCTTACATTTTCAGTTTGTTTGGAATAAATAAAACATAGAATAAAATGAACAGCAACAGTCACCACTGAGTACAAGTAAACAGACATTTACTTCAGCAATCATTTTTATAAGAAAAACTCACTCCTCCTTTTCTGCTGTTTGGAAACTTTGTTCTTCTCCTTGAGATGACAGGTTTTAGCTGCCTGCGACATCTGTGCAGATCACATTTGTACAGCGTTCCCCGTCTGTGCCGTGGAGTCATGCACATGCACCCACAGGCCGAACTGCTGAGTAAATAACAACTGAATAAAAGAGACTGTTGAGCTGCTGATGATGTGCTTACCCACTTTATGCTGGGATTGCATCATGAAAACATCAGCTGTTGCGTTTCACTCGCCCACCAGATTCTACCAGCCGCCACGAGCTGCTGATCTGTAGCCAGCAGACAACTCCAAAAAGACAGATTGCAGTCATCACTTGCATGCAGAGCCTCGCCTCTGAAGGAACAGTTCTCTCAAAACTTGGTGCTGTGCAGACAGCGCTGAAATTCCTGTTTTGCTGGGGCCTGTGCCACCCCTGAAAGTAAGCCAAATCATAAATAACAAGTGGCAAAATGTCCAAAATGAAAACAAAAGGGAAAAAGAAGAAAAAATCATCTTGGTTGACATTCAGGAAACAATTACTTTAGTATACACAGAACGTGACCAGTTTACAAAACAGAACCTACTGCCCACTCCACTAAAGAGGTTTAAATGGATATAAACACCTGTTACAATAATTATATACCCTCTCTTCACAGGCAATAATGATACTGAGGCACATATGAAATACCTTCCATACTATAAATATAAAGACTCGATGTCAAGTCCACTTGAAAATAATTGACTAGGTGCTGCTGAATCCTCCAAACAATAATGCATTATTGAAAATACAAGACAGTAAACAGCAGGCTACTGTATTTGTCATGCCTGGAACATCTGCATGGAAATAAATACAATGTTCACAGGGAATGTTGCCTGAGAAAACACTAACTGGAGCTATGAGCTTGTCGGATGACCCGGTGCCAGCCCAGAGCACACAGTCCGGTCGCTCTGTTGTCCTCTGCCTTTCTCCCTGAGCAGAACAGACACAAAATGTCAGTTCTTGTCAAAAATAGCATGAAGCCTGTTACACTCAGGCCACCAGAGAACTGAGGAGCGGGGTGCAGCTTTGCAGCTCATTACAGAGCAACAGTCTGCCTCGCTGGTGTCATAAAGCAACACCTTGGAGAGCTCACACCCCAAACAGCATCCTCCTCTCAAAGTATACATTCATTAACTGGGGACAGGCTTTGTTAGGACTTAACTGCTTTTATATTTTAATAGAAGTCTTTGACAGCTGGTGACTGAACAGCCCTTCTACAGAGAGCAGGGTTCATGTGCTCTGACCAAGGGCTTCTTGATCATGGTCGTTGAGGCAGAGGAGAGGGTTATTCACTCCTTGATTGTAACAGTAGTAGTTTGTTAAATGAGATTTAAAATGACCTGAATTTGGTATCAAAGCAGAAAGTGACATTCTGGCTGCAAACTCATAAGGAGGAGGATGGGGGTGGATGGAGGAGGTGCTGGACCTGTGTTCGCATCCCTAAAGCTGGTACAAGCAATATGTTTATATCAACAATGGACCAAATGGATGCGAAAGGGGTTGTTCATAGTGAGGAAGAGAATTATCACACAACTCTGCAGTTCCCCTTGACTCAGCAGCATTGATCATACATGATCAGTTCCCCAACACCAAACAGCAGACAGAGACAGTTAGCAGCTAGCTGATGAAGACATCTGAATATTTAGTTGCTAAAGAGACAGACATTTCCCTTAGGAGTTGGCGGGGAACCGAAACAAAGGGAGAGTTAATATTGGACCACAACATGACCTCAAATGACCACAAATGAATTCTAATATATTCCATATCTGCTAAATAAGCAGCTGTTTGTTAACAAGTTCAACCGAAAAGGCAATTACATGTTACTCTTGTGTTTCCACTGTAAACACAAGAGTACAAGAGTAGTTAATGCAGCTTTAAGAAATCATATAGTTTTGTTTCAGAAAACTCGTCTGAAGCAACCACCCATCTTCTCCTCCCCTGCCTTTTTCTAAACTGACACACTTCTCAGCAAGTCACCACCACTAATTGTGTAATCAGTGGGAGAGTGTGAAACTGTCAGGAGTGTCTCTCTCATCCTCCCATGCTCACGCGCTTGTCCTTGTGTTTGTGCAAGTGGAGCATGTGGTACAAACACAACAGGGACGCCACTGGGGACCTCTACTTTAAAATCTCTTAATAACATATGGTGGAAATAATTAAAGGGCATAGGCTAATTCCTTAACAGTGATATTTCATTGCTTCCTGTAGCAGAATTTACTTATTGAGAGATGAAGGTCAGCTACAGGATAGAGCCCCTGGAGCAGGTAGTAAAAATGGACCTGCAGTAGAACTAAGATCTCCCTGCGACTCATCAGTGTAATATTTGTGTACATGAATCCACAGGAGTATTTTTCTTCAACAGTAGCTTTGTTTTACTTCTATTTTCCCACACAAATTGAGAACGTTTGCAGCAATTGATTTCGCAGCCAACGTGTGGCATGCACACACACTCTAAAGGAAGAAAAGAAAATAGACTCCAAGGTCCCGGTGGGGTCTCCAAGGTGAAAGACAATTTGCGGTGCTCTGACTATCACTGGCAAGCTCAAAAACAGAAGGTAAACAGATTTGAGTTTGTGCAGCCTGTCATATGCTAAATCAGAGCATAGGTGTGAATCACAGTAGTTAGAATACAGCTAAATGAATCATTTTCACATTAGCAAGATGCGAGATGTTGTTATCCATTAATACTGCATGGGGAAAGGTGTGTTCAGCAGTGAACTGCTCCAAAGGAAATCTGAATGCCCTTCTGTTACTTATTGATTTCAGTAACAGGTACCAACATATCAGTGAGTTCACATCCAAGACAACAAACTCCCAGCTGATGGACAGGACACCAAATAATATGATTTAATAGGGTGCATCCTTTAGATCCAGTTTCTAGCTGAGCAAGCAGAGCAAGCAACTTCCTCCAACTCTCCCCAGGGGAATCTCAGGTGCCCCCCAGGCCAGCTGGGAGCTCCACCAGCGTGTCCTGGACCAGTCTGTGAAGAACTCCTACAATGGGAGGCACACAGACTGGTTCCTTACCAAGCACTAAAATAATCCAAACTGTCTCCACCACAGTCAGGAGTAACATCCACATTACTGCAGCTGCTCCCACATACGATTAAGACCTCACGATACCTGAACTACTGCCAGTTTTCAGAGCAAGAACCAGGACCTCAAACCGGGAGGTGCTGATCCACATCATATTCAGCCAAGAATCTGCTCCAGTGCACATCACGGTTTGGTGAAGTCGGACAGTGTCATCTCCAAAGAGCAGATAAGACCCTAATGTCAATGAACTGGATGCTCTCCAGACCTCAGATGCACTTTTATGCCCTTTGAATGTCACAAAGAGAAAAGAGGAAAAGAAACACAAGACGAATCTATTGTCCACTTTAAATGAGCTTTGCCTCTGTGCCAAGGAGACACAACTCTAGCTTGAAGTTTAGAGGGACCAAATATCGTCCAGCATTGACCCGGGCAGTGCTCCTATAGGAGACGATGGACAACACCATCAAGGCCTTTTCCAAATTCACAAAAAAAATCTAGGCCACTTCTGTGAGCTCTGTGATTCACCGGGACTGAATCCATAAAAGTTTTAAATAACCTCCACCTGTTTCTCAACAGTTCTTAAAGTACACTTAAGTTAAGCATTCAGGTAAAATGCATCTTCCAGTGTATCTCTGCGTACCTGCTCTATAAGAAATATGGAACACAGAAATAAACCAGTGATGAATTAGTGCAGTCAACAGCACCCAGATCCTTTTAACTGCATACTCTATTACCCTAAAGTACACACAGGCCATGACATAGGCTTTCAGTAGGTGGGAGGGCACCGTGTGTAGGTGTGTGTATGTGTGGTAGGGAAATCAGTGTTTCATCTTATCAGGTGTTTCTCTGAAGGGCCATTCAGTAAATCATGATGGATTGTTAGAGGTGAGCTGGGAGTATGCACATTACAGAAACAGGTCAAGGTTTTCACACATACATACAAATGCAGAGAAAGAAAGAATTTAAGAAGTAAAATAAGTAAAATTAAGAATCTCTGTTTCTATTTACCATTGTGAAGAGATTTGTTCCTCATAAAGACAGAGACACACTCTTACACACTTACTAATACATGCATACCGTAATAGCACTGGGTAACCCTTAGTAATCCCCACCCTTTTCTGTCTCTCCCAAGCAGCTGTGTCACTCCTCCCTCATGCCTTTGAGTGTATGTGCACATGTGTGTATGTGTGATCCCGGAGGGATTCAACAGCAGCGTCGCTGACAGTGATGATAGCTGACAGATTATTACTAGCCGTGTGCACTCGTATACACGCGTGTAGGCTAAAGCGACCCACTGTGTGCATTTCCACCCCAGATAGGGAGGGCTGCCTCAGACAACATGGGAGGGGCAAAATTCCTTTTCAGTGATTTGCCAGCAGATTTGCCAATATGATTTATATTATATATTAAATATTTATATATTTTACATTAAATGCTTTTAAACGGTTATAAAAAATTCACTTGAGGGATTGAAATGAATCTGATTCAAACCGTGCAAGGATGATAAACAACCTGTGAGTGTATGTGTGCATGAATGTGTGTGTGTAGAAGTTAGTGAAGGGATGTGGGGGTAATAAAAAAAAATGTGTCTGTGCTTGTGTTCAAATCTGTGCTGCAGTTCTACATAGACAAATATGAAACAAAACCCAGGTACATAATGTTATATTGTGCACTGAATATTAAAAACAGACTTTGTGAAAAAACTGTACCTACAAAAAAAAACTGTCTTGGCTACATGTTAAACTAACAAGAAACACTATCTACTGATTCTCATTTTATTTTTTTGGCATTTTAGGTGTTTAAGGAACGATCTGTGATCAGCTGACCCAAATTTAATAAGTCATACCAAAAACAAGGCTAAGAGTCTACAGCCATGCTGGTGCCTCTCTGAGGCAGCACTTACACACAGCGGTGCTTTGACCTAAATACTAACACAAACTACGGCTGACAGCTGAATTATGCTTCTCCAAAGATACACATAAACCTGACAATGGCACAAGATGAAAAGTATCACGTCATCCTCTGTGCACCACAACTGTCTGAGCCAGAGCTCATGGACATTAATATAATAGTTGTTGAGACGTCTTACTAAAAACCACAAACATCAACCACATGGCAGCACTACAGGGAAAGTAAAGGGATCACCAAAATCAGCAGGATTCATCTTCCAGGGACCATGAACCTCTGTGCAAAATTTCATACTAAACCATCTGGTGGAAGTTAGATATTTCAGTCTGGACCAAAGTGGTGGACTGCCTGATGAAAAGAAAAGTGAAAAGTAAAAAAAAACAAAAAACTGTTATCACGCCTTCAAAAAGGCCGCCCATATTAAAAAATACAATTAAATAAACATAAATAAAAACTATACTAAAACAACAAAGCACTAAAATGAAGACTAAAACACCAGTAACATATACAGTGGGTTTAGAAAGTCGCAAAACATGCTCTGGAAGCTTTGGCTCAGCAAACAGACCATTAGCTAAGCTTCCTCCACATGCAGAAGCAGCCAGTAGGTCATCCTGTACTGAAAGCCTGTTGAGTACACTTCCATCCAACCAGCAAATCTCTATAAGTGGTCAGGAAATAGGCCGTGACTTGGGAGCCGCAGGGTTCGAAAAGTGGGCTTGTGACAGGACAATTGATGGCATGAAGCCCGGCTTCAGACCCCGGCTTCATGCCACTCCGGGTCTGAAGCCCGGAGTGGCATGGGAATCCTTGGCAGGTGGAGGCAATGAACAAGACTCTGTGGCTTCAGTGACAACTGTTGACATGCCTTTGAGCAAGGCAAAGTACTGACTGCTCAGCAGCAAAGAGGAGAGCATTTCTCTATATATATTTTGTTTTTTGGTCTGTCGTGCAGAACAAAAGTAGCAGCAACAAACTGAATTGTGTGCAATAAAACAATGTATATGAATCAAAAAGTTTTGAGAACAGCTCGACAAAATTATAAATTGTTGGTAAAAATGTTAATTATAAATGAGTGTGTGAATGTGTGAAACTTCACTCCCCGAGGCTGCAAGAGAGTGTTAACAAGAATGTGTTAATAAGGGTTAAAGAAGAGTTGAAGCTGATGATGTCTCATCTCCTTCACTCCTCTTCTTCCACTTCCCTCCTGTCATTGTCACATCTGCTGAAGGCGTCTGGTAGAGAAAAGAAGCAGGATAGATTTTTAGAGAAGTCTGGTAAAGAAAGAATCTGTACTATTACATGTTAAAGACACTGGCCACAAATGAAAGGTAAACACGTCAAATCCCGAATGCAGAGGACGTCTAGCACTGATACTGTATCTGACAGTAGTGAACCCTTTCGTAGAAACCCGAGTCATAATCTGTATCTGAGATTAAAACTGCGCTATGAGCCTTAATCCTTCCCGGAGTGCACACACACTGATGAAGCCTGGCAGCATAAATCCCACTTAGGCAGCTTTAAAGCACGCTTTAATTGAAAGCATTCCGCATATTTAAAAGGTGGCTGTCGCACTGCATCCTCCATCAATACGAAGCTCAGATGACGCATGAAGCAGAGCGCATGCAATGGAAGTTTATCTGGAATCAGAACGAGACAGAGTGCAGGTTTCCTCACAGAGCCCTGACGCCCTCAGCACACTCACTCCTATTCTTTGCCCTTTAGTGCGCAGTGTGGTCTTTTTTGACCTTTCTATGACCTCTCTAACTGCTTTCTCTCTCGCCCGAGGTCACCCCAGATGCATGTACGCCGACAGTGAAATGTACCATTAGGGGTGTAGCTTCACAAGATTGAGCTCTCCATCGTCACCTGACTCCACAGATTAGATGATAGTGAAATTGAGTGCCAGGGTTAAATCAAGTTGTAGGCTGGTTGGGCCTGTTTGTAGCTGGGCGACGTCCGCCTGAGGCCATGGAGACGGAGCCTGTGAGCGGCACCCCCTGTATCTCTAAATAAATCAGAAAAGGATTTAATACACAGCAGGCAGGGAACATAACAGAAACACAGCCTGAAACATCAGCTTTGGATGCAGCAGGTGTGTCATATCACACTGGATGCCAATTAGCAGAATAAAAAGGCGTGCAACAATAAGCACGGCACAAGATGTCACCGTTATGTCACCGTTCATCTCTTTAAAAGTTTACGGAAAAAAACAAATGTTGGTATTCAACATGGTTTCTGTCACCAGTTGCTTTGTTGGTGCTGCTTAACTTGAATTCACCGTTTTCAGGTTATGGTGTCAGTGGTGTCAAGCAACAGCCTGTGAGCAGTCACTGATATGGTGGTGAAACACTAGGTTCACGTCTCATCAAATATTCTCCACGTATGCTCTCCCCGAGTTAATACATTATGTATGACACCCAGCTGTATGTCAGTCAAGGTAAACCCAACTAATAAACTGTTTCACAAACATTAGGAACTGGATGTTAAAAACTGCCCCGTGTTTGAAATTTAATGGACCTGAGTGTGAGTCCTGCCAAGTTTGCCCCTCAATCCACTTTATAAACACTTAGGCCTGTCTTTGAGAATGGAGAAACTCCATTTAGCCCAAGCATCAGTTTTGAAGGACTACACTTAAAGGGCTATTTGTTTATTTTTTTCCATTTCTGCTAAAATTAGATCCGTCCTGAATTTTACTGAGAAAGTGGGGATTATACATTTTGTTTCCCATTTACCCGACTATACAAGAAAACCTGAAAATTATTACTGTGCAGAACGCTGCTGGAAGGCTTTAGATTATATATGTATATATCTCCCATGCTTTATTGTCCTGTTTTATAATTGATTGCAAGGTTTTAGTGATTTTTTTAAGACTTGGCTTTGGATCTGGCTTTGGATCAACTTGCCTGGGGACTCAGAGTCAATATTGTCTTTTAAATCTCTTCTTATGACTTTCATATTACTGTAAATCCTCCTTTTAGTTTGTTTATATCCACCTTCAATATCATTGGATTTGTGGTTATTTTATTCTCTCTGGCTAGTCTGTTTGTTGACTTCATGAATTCATTTATTGCATAATTGCTGAATAGTTTATTTACTATTATTTTTTTGCTGCATTTTGTTTCAGTTACTTATCTTTCTCAACTGTTAAGAAGTTTTGTGAGTTTATTATAAACATTTCTACATAATGGTCATTATTGATATTTTATTTGGTTGTTATTATGGTGACAGGCTTGGCTGAGCAGGTGTTTGTGCAAAGGTTTAGTGGGTCATGGGCTTGTGGTGTTTTCCTGCTGTGACATCATTTCTGAAACGCAGCACAGCACAGGAGAGGGCAGGCGTAATTCAAATGAAAGGAGTCCAGGCTCGGTAGCCTGTTGATATCTTAAGATGATAATGCACGGGCGTAATTGCCCTTCATGATGAAATCAGCAGAGGGACAATCAGCCCTGGGCTATCTGTCTTTCTGTTCGTCTGTCCTTCCACCACACCTCAGAGGCAAACAGGAACATTATAGATGTTCATTAAAATCTAAAGCTGAATAATCTCACTTTGATAAATACTGAAATAATATATGGTAATTCAATACAATCTTCAAAGTTAAACTTCTAATGGTAAGAAGGGCACTACTAATTCTAACTGCACTGCATTAGCTAACACATACTATGTCACACACAATAGCTTGAATGTCAGCTCCAGTGATTCCCATATTTGTACTATAAGGGTTATCCCTGTGGTTGGCATGGGGTGTGTAAAATTTATTGTGGACATTTCATAATTATTATTTGATTTCAAAAGTTACAAGAGACTCTGAGGTTCACCAAAAGCACTGTGATCTGTGATCACAGCCGAACACCCAGTGCACCGCAGGATACGCAAATCTGGCCGTGGTTAAAAATGAAACTCTCTTGCTCAAAAAATGTCAGATGGAGAAGAGAGAGAGGAATGGAGCTAGACACACACATACAAAAAAAAGTAAAGCAAATAATCATTTTAGTACCAGGCATGCAACCAAGATGCCTGAACTGACAAAGGGTTTATTTTTCACATAATTTGCAATGACAGTCGCCACTGCAAGAGATTTGACCTTGTGCAGTCTTGATGATGATCAGTAGATGGTGCGTTAAATACATTTTTGGAATATAACTATCTGTTTTACACAGGTTGGAGGAATAAATTAGCATTATAATGCATAATAAAAGTATGGTAAAGTGTAATTTTCATTGATATTCTGTGCATTTCCTGCTTTGTGTTTGTGTAGTGGAGCGTAGCGAATATTTCAAATTAGCAGCGCAAAGCAGTTGATGCGTGTTTGTCACAAAATAATTGGAGGACGGGTGTCAAAAAAACAAACAAACAAATGAGTTTTAATTTAATCTCCACTTCTACCTGGAGAAAACAAAAGAAAGAGGGGTACAAATTACATTCTTTATCAGTATAAGAGCTGTTAGCACTCTATGGGAGTGTGCATGGATCTAATGAACTATACAGAAAAACATCTAAATCTTATGTACTATGCTATGAAACAAAGCATGGCCCATGGTTAGTAGCTCAGTATGTTCAAATATGTTAGTGAGTAATGACGAATGAGCTGTTAAGGTGTGAAGTTTTTTTTCTATAGATGATTTGTTTTTACTAAAGATAACTGTATTAACTGCATCGTCACCAAACTTTCTGCCCCCCTATTTTTCTGTAACTGTTCTCCAAACTCTTGTAGGTGTGGCCTAATTGTGGCATAAATTGACATGATTAAATTGCATTCGTGACATGACCATACAAACACCTGAAAATACTGAATTTAAAAGTGTTTCACCAATCTGGCATCAGACAAGTTTAACAACGTTCAATCAGTTTGTGCAACGAGAGGGTCTAAGGACAGGGTGTCAAATTATGTTCTCTGAGGCAACTTTGTGACTATATAAATAAAAATTTAGACTTGACTTTTCTGATGATTTTGAAAAACCTTTTCAAGCCTACAGCAAGACTAGAAGGTCAGTATTGATCATCCTTCAAAACTCTGGGTCATGTTTAACATTTTTCTACATTAATTTCAAACGTTCTTGAAAAATTCTCACTGTAATATAACACTGTTGCATAACTGTTAAGTTAAAAGACATGGTTAAGGTTAGGGAATGGAAATTTGGGGCGGCCCCTCGTGGTTACACTTTGAACATTCCCCTGTTAACACAACAAAATGCCTTGCAGCATTTTACCCATCAATGTGTGATGGAGATTCATCTGCTTATGTTAAGAAGCTTAATCAATCTTGTCAACGTGTACTCCTTCAGCAGCAGCTGGAAGCAGCAACATCTGGCAGCAATCACACATTCTTCCTCCAGAAAATGCACAACAATCTCTTGTTGCTCTTCCAACATGATGTGATGGTCTGACTTTCAACTAACTCCACAAATTCTCTGTGTGGTTACACCAGCAATGCACCAACACTAGAAACGCTGCCAAGTTAAAAAACAGCAACAATATCAGCACCTCACAGGATGGTTTCTTAGGGCGGACTGAAATGTGGAGCAGCAACATACAAATTCTTCCAGCGGTTCAAAAGTCTGCAACAGTGGGAAAGAACGGACCATAAGGCGAGTAAATGCTGCAACAGTATAAACTCTGAAGCACAGTGTAATTGAAAGGATTCCTCAGATCCCATGGTATCCGTTAGGCAGTAATATTAGGTAGACAGTGGAATGTAATTACGTACGGTTAGTGATAAGAGGACCTAGCAGGATAAACAGACTGAAATAGATGTTGGATACTCTCTAATTGGAGGGACATCACAAGACAAGCTGAATTATTTTGAGCTTGCAGAACAATTTACAAATCCGAGTTTTATTCAGCTGTGACTGTGAGACAACTGACTACGAGACTGGGAGTCTGTTTGTGTTTTGATCGAGCCTATTGTCTCAGAATCTTCTGTTTTCTCTTGACCAGGTCTCCCTTCAAAGCGAGCCCAATCTCAGAGGAACTAACCTGCATATAATAAAATCAAATGAGAATGAAGAGAGATTATAAAAAAAGAAATGTTACAGTACAACAAACACTCACTGGGAATAATGTTGTCTGCAAAGGGCTTTTCTATCTCAATAATTGGATAGATAGCTTGGAGCCTGTAAAGCTTACTTGTTTGTGTTGTGGTTACTAAGCTAATTAGTGGTAAACAAGCAGATAGTAACCACCTTTCTGATTCTCTTATCTTGTTTTGTGTCTTACATAAAAAAAAAAAAACAGCTCTTCCTACAGCACTCATGCATTGGTAGCTGTTGTTGAAAGGAACAACCTCTACACTGGAGCCATCCAGTGTAGAGGCTGGATGACGGTGACACTCTCAGGTATTACCGTGAACAGAGTATGGAGTCAACTTCAGTTACTGGTGGGGGGGGGGGGGGGGGGTGTTTCTTTCCTTTAAAAGACCCCCCCCCCTTTTAAACCCCTTCCGGTTTTTCCCCATCCACTCGAAAAAAACCCCCCCCTACCCCC
>JBBMJY010000017.1:9095499-9116103 GCA_037833715.1 Toxotes lorentzi | reverse complement strand
CCCCCCCCCCCCCCCCCCCCCCCCCCCCCCCCCCCCCCCCCCCCCCCCCCCCCCCCCCCCCCCCCCCCCCCCCCTTTAATTGAAAGGACTCCACCAATGTTGAGACCATTTAGGGTTTCTAATGATCTTACATTAGAATGGCAGTGAAAGCAGTGCTTTCTCACCAACCGTGATATAAGAGCAGTATTTCTTTCGGCCTTAATCTTGGCCTTTTGAAAGGATTAACCCTGACAGTGGTGCAGGTTTTGTGCTGAGAACTGCAGGTCCAGGGCTCTCTAATGACCCTAATTAAAACAAGCTATCAGGGATATTACAGGAACATGACAATGATACTGTGCCGTTGCAGAAAAAAGCACTAACTCAGGTCAACTGACAGTTTTCATCTCTTACTCCTCAATTAACAGTACAAATGTTTTCATCATTTACACTTTAAACAACAATTCAGCTAGTTTAATTTCTAACTTGTCAACTGACACAACTGCTTTCATTTCTTACTCCAACAAACATAAAAAGTGCTGCCATCTTGTACATTTTTAATAACAGTTCTACCACTTTTAGTCATAACGCGAGTCTTCTGAACGGCAACAATAAAACTTCTTCAGCTCCCTAACTCCCACAACATCCACCGTTCATGTTCAGTCTACTCACTTCAACTGCTGTCAGTGCTTACACTTCAACACTCAACTGACACCATCTCTCCCTTTGTACACATCCTGCTGTAAGCTACGACTGACATTTCATCTCCTTTCAGCTCTTAAACTTCAACTGAATCTTCAACTTCTTTCAGCACTTCAGCTGATACTTAAACTCCACTCAGTGAAAACGCTTACATAAACACTACAAGTGCTTCACGCATTTTCAGAACTTCTATTTCAACTGCAAATTCAACTTCTCTCTGTATTTGTATTCGACTGCCACTTCAACTACAACCTCAAATGTTTCAGCATTTCAGCTGTTTAGAATCTTCAGCAGGGAGCACACAGAACTTCTCACTGATTATTTTTATTATAAGGTCTATTACAGTCCTTATATTGAATCTATTCATTATATCATTGCTGCCTTATGCCGTTCCTCTGATCAATTCCAGCTCTTAATTAATCATATGATTAATCATTATCATCATTATCATATTTTCTAATCTGTGGGGTCACTACATGATAATGGCCATTAACTAGATAAGACATACAGGCTCAGACATTAGGTATTTGGATCCCATTTCAAAATAAATACTCCACAGGTTTCATATTGATGCCTTACTCAGGGAAGGATGCACAGCGGATCACACAGGTTCCCTCTAAGTCGCTGTATATTGACTGCCACTGAAGTCTCTGCTGACACCATGATACTTTAAATGATCAGCAGGTACAAACACTGCACTTGCAAACTATATTAAGTAACACAGCTTAACTGTCTGCAAAAGTACTTTGCAAACTTTGCTTTAAAAAGTTCCATAAAAATAGAGTTCAGTTTTATAGCATTTTATGGTAGAATTGTGTTTTGCGTGTAATGTGTGCTGCCTTGTCTCCATCTCTCTTCTGAACATCCCTAACTACTTCCGTGTCACCCTCTTCACCGTCTTAATAAAACGTTTAAAGGATAGAACAAGCCACACTCTGAATCACAATCACCTCATTTGCCAAGTACAGGAAATATATCTCAAATTGTCTCAGGGGTATAAGTTGCAGATAACTTGACAAACTTGAAATTTCACGAGGGTACTGACAGACAAGATGCAAGGAGAAGAGGAAAGTCTCTAATAAGGTAGCTGGAACTGCTGCACATGCCTGCAAGCGGTGGTGATTTGGGTCTTGACCCCGACATCTCATAAAGATCCCCTTTAAATAGAAAATACATCCACAGAAAAACAGCTTAAAATAGCTCCAATTTCCTTCTCTGGGAAATGATTTTTGACAGAGATGCACAACTGAGATTGAGAAATACAGATGGCTGAATGACCATTCTCTTATCTCTGACCATGAGGGACAAAATAGTGAAAGTTCAGACATATTAAATGAATCGAATGAGGCACGAAGAAGCATTTTTTAACCATGAAATCCAGTGATACAGCCTTGAAAGCTGCAGGATCTGTAGCCATCCTCGTCTCTCCTGTTTTTTTTATCCAGGCTCCAGAAATACCCAATCCAAGGTAAGGCCTGCCCACTCTCCTTGACAAAAAAGGATTTTCTTTGCCATTTGTTTTTTCTCCATAAAAAAATAAACATTTGGATTTCCGTCCGCAGAAATGTCAGGGGGATTTATGTGGTCCCTGTTTTGTGTTGGTGGCCTATTTAATGCTACAGTGCACACCCCTCACAACGTGAAATGAAAGCAACGGCTCTTTATGCAGCAAGCCACATTCACCGCCAATCAAACTGACAAGTGCTCCAAATTTAGATTCTTGCATAGTTCGTCTTTGGAAACGCATTTCCAGGTATTGATTTGAATCATGTTTCTGGTCTGTCATACTCTGAATTAGACCCACTAAAGAACAACAACGGTAAAAGTGATGTAACATCTAAAAAGGACAGGACTCAGGCCTCATCTGTGCGGCAGGAGTAGCTCTGGGGACTGTAGAGCCACTTAGTAGACAAGTTTGCAAGCAACTACTACCCCTAGTGCTTTTGTAAAAAATCACTGTAGTCTTTTACAATAGTTAAAATGTCAGAGCACTCAGTGTGTACACACAGCATGAGTAGCTTCTACTTGGTGTCCTTCAGACAAAAGCAAACAGTTCCAGCTCAGGAACATTTACACAGAGACAGACACACAGGAACAAACCCTTGTCCTGGTTTCAAACATACTCTTAAGAGTACCCAGATTTAATTTAGCCCTTTTACTTTCACAGGATCAACAGAATTAGACCCTCTGTCAAGTGGTTGGGTACTGTGACAGATGACCATGTCAGGTAAAGCTGGGATTAGACAGAAACCTGAAGGTAAACTCATACACACTAGTTCACTCAAATGTGACGACATGATGGTAGAGCCAATACCTACACGTTCACCTTAAGCTAATTCCTCCCCCCTCTGACCCTGCTCTGTCCTGAACTACTCTGATTAGGCTCATCTGGGTTGAGTTCAAACCAATCTTTTCAGGAGGCTGAGTTAAACATTTGTTGGTGTCTTTTCTCAGCTTCTCACCCCCAAAGACATCTATCTAGGAGCATGACTGAGTAAAGAATCTGTTCCATCACATCTCTGCTTCTCTGCCTTAAGGCCATGAAGCCTGGACAACATTTTAATGCAATGGCAGGAGGAAATGTTTCCTTGAAGAGAGACGGAGATTTGTTAATGTGCCAAGTCCATTTTGGATAAGGAAGCAAAGCAGCCGGTTTGAGCTCAGTCTAATCAGCTAAAGACTTCCATTTATTCAGGCATCTATGAATCCATCATAACTCTTCCAGCGTCCCTTTTAAATTTACTCTCTCGAGTTATTTGTAGCTTTCACATTTCTGACATTCTAATAGCATTTAGCAGGGGCTAACAGTAAGAAGAAATAATTTTATAAAGCTAACAGAGACTGATAGCATTAGAAGTGTTGTAACCACACTTCCCAGAGATGACTCCGAACAATTTTTGCATGTCTTGGGGCTACGTCAAGGGTTGCAGAACACTGACATTTCAAAATACGACGTATTAACACTGCACACACAATCACGTCACTGATAAAGGTTATTAAGTGCAATTTCTCTCTTCTGAAGGTAGAGAATATGCACAATCAAGACTGAACTACTGCAGAACAAAGGATGAATTTGGCCCAAAGTTCAGTGTAAAAAAAGAAGGCACATGAAGGCTCGGTATGACCAATGAAAAAAGTGCCCACTGACCAGACAAGAGAATAACATCATTCACATTTTCACTTTTTCATTCAACACATAACTTGAGCTTAAGTGCGTCAAACAAAAAAAACACACAGCCCCTTGATATAGCTCACTCAAAGGTGACTCATAATTTTCGCATGTTTATGAAAAAAAAAAAAGCTGCAGGCTATGGAGAGATGACGGTTCTGGCATTTAAAAGAAACCAGACTTTTAGCACCACAATGATAAGTGTGCAAGTGAGAAAGACTAAATTGTCCTTTTTGAAATCACATAGCACTCCGGGTCTAAGTGAAGATGCTGAGATTCTGGCTCCTTATTTTCCCAAGATTACAAAACCACCTCAGGCTTTTAAAGTGACTCTGGTAACTGAAAAAAGCCACAAAGTATTATTGAACAGCCAACTGATCAATGAATAAATCAACCATTCAATCAAAGTTCAGATATGTACCCAACAGAAAAAAAGAATCATTCCTACTGTAACTAACTCATGACTCATAATTTGACCCAATAACCTCTTAAAACTAGTCAAATCAAACTCTGTATCATATTATATTTGGGGTCTCAAAGTAAACCTATGAGACAGCTTCATTTGCTTGTTATTTTACATATGTAAAACGCTCCTGTCCTCTAATAAGAGAGAGCAGCTGGTATAAAAGAAACCCAAAACCTCTGGAGCTCTGATTCTGAGTAGGTGGAAAAACAGCAGCAACTGCATGATCAAAGAGTTCATTCAACCGTTATTGCTTTTCTGATCTGCTTCCATTATAAGCCAGGTTGAGAGGGAAAGTCACAAACATGTCCATGATGTGGCGGTACGGTTGTTCCTTCCACTTAAATGCACTCAATTTTGACAGAAGTCGAAGCGTGCCATCGCTTAATTTAGATAGGCCCTTCATTCGCCCTGCAAATGGTTCAGGGCACCTTGCCACTGCCACAGCCATTATTCCTCTCTATCACCAAGGCCAAGACGTGGAGCAGACTCAACATTTGCGTGACCCTCAGCTGAGTTCAGAAATAGTCAGTGAAGATGTCACGGCTATTATTCAGAGCAGAGTTATTTATGCCGGGTAAACAGCTGACATGGAGATTTCATGTTCGTTATCTCTGGCTTTCACTCTGTCATAAACAGTGACCAGACCATCCTCCACATTTCTGACACTTCTGTTCTGTCTTTGGTTGAACACATGAATTAACTCCTTTCAATTCAAAATGGTTTCAAAAATTAAGAAATTAGCTTTACTCTACACTCAAACAGCCTCAAGAGTAAGTGCTTTATATTTCACGTTAAATACATCTTGCATGCCTCAGGTCTTGAAGCCATTCAAAGCTCTACTTGAAGACATTCCAAACACACAGACTACGCCAAAGACTTTGTTCAAAGTTGAACCAAATTTATTTCAGCTTTTGACAGAAGTTGCTGAGTTGCCAATCAAAAGAATTTCAGGGAGAATGTAATATCTCTGAGGAGCCATTACTCTGAGGTAAAACTGCAACACAATCTCTCACCCAGGAAGTGTTAGGGAGTAATTCAGTGTAATGTGTGAAGTGAAGAGTGAGGAACAGGCAGTAACTGTGAGCCAGGGATGGAGTGTGTTCATTGGAGAGAGATGAACAAAAAAAAAGGGGACACTGTAAAATTTTGCAATAACATTTGTTGCTGCTGGTTATCACTGGTTTGTTCCAGGAGCTGTAAATAGCAGTACAGAGACAGCAATAGGCCCTGACTCTCACAAATGACCTCTGGCTTTGATTCTGACCACTGTTGATGACATTTGAGGACAGTCTGGTCATTGTTTTTTGCGAACGTGTCAACTGCACAAGGCTAAATTCTTGCCACGGGTTGCTGCACAAATTGAGCCAAAAGAAGCTAAACCATATAACAAATACTTCATTTTCCAAGCAGGACAGAGAAAAGAAGAATAGATTCTATATTCGCGGGGTGAAAACTTGGTAGAAACCATGGTAGATGCTATAATTTTCCTGGAGATGGAATAAAACAGATGCTGACTGCTGGGTGAATAAATTATACAAACTTAACTGTATTAGGAGTATGCTGCTGTACAGTATCTCCTCATTTCCTCTCTATCTGTCTCTCTCACACACACACGTTTCTGTAACTATTATTACACTGTCTATTATTAATTAAATGCATATCACTGCTGTCTGATTACGTGAATGTTAATAATTCAGTAAATTTCTCAAAGGAATTTCAGCTGCAGTGAAAACAAGCACACTGTCCTGTACAATCCACACTGAGCTGTCACCTCAGTGAAGCAGTGTGGCTACAGGCTTCCTGTGTGGGTCCAACCTCATTTCTACAAAATGCAAGCCTTTAAAAATAAAAAAAAAAAGCACTGTGTGTATGGGTGTGGCTGTAGGAGGGCATTCAAATAGGTACTGTACTTCCACAGTATTTTTCTAAAGTACACTGCCATTAAGTGAGCACACACTCACTGAAGGACAAATAAATGTGGAAACCTGCTCATATTGCCAAACTCATAGAATTGGAGCTCCCTCTAGGGGTGAGAGCAGACACAGGACTCCATCCCAGTGAGCTCACAGACTGTCAGCTCCTCTAAAAACTAAATTCTCTAAGCATCTTTCTCTTCACAACCACATAAACAGGAATTTTTACATATTGAATTGATTTTGTGAGATAGCTTTTAAATCAAAATACAGTTAGACATAGTAGAAGTTGTGAACTGATTAATATCAAGAACTGATGTTAACTTTTTTTTAACACCAATTAGCATTTCTGTCAATTAAAATCTCTACCAAAGCCTCAATCAGTACTCTGCTCGATACTACATATCAACGGCAAGAATGAGAATTACTTTTCAAGGCAAATGCATTAAAATGAAAAAAAGGTTCAATCATATTTAACTGTCACCAAAGGTCAATTATAACACTACTGTTTGCAACATATTAGGGTCTAATAGTGATAACTGTAGTCACCCTTTGTTTCTATGACAACGTAAACTACAGTTTTAAAATGCAGAATGATCATTTCAGCAGTAACGTGATGTAGCTTCTTAGAATATACTACAGCTGTGCTTACATATGGATCTGAGGGGGCGGAGGGATAATGAATTTCCAGGCTTTGTAAGAGCACAGGAGCTTACTGGCAAATTTGAGTGGGTGGGAGGAAGGCTTATAGGTGGGCGAGAAAGTAACAAGGTTTTATTTTACAGAAGTGGCAGCACAGACAGTTAATGCATTTACTCGTAAGAGTGTGTATACGCAGTACAGTATGTGTGCGCACATAGCCTGTTTGCATGTTTCTGTGTGTTTCTAGGAAGTGTGTGGGGGTGCTTTGCCTATTCACAGTTTTCTCCCGGTGAATGAGAAGTTCTGCTGGTGACTCCAAGTTGCTTCAGCCTGGTCATCACTCTTTTTCCCATCTGGTTGAACTCAGACCTGTGGGCCTCGTCCATCGGAAGCTCCCTCTGGAGCCTGTGACAGAGGAATTTAACATTGAAGAACTGGACAGATTCAGCAGTGAACAGAAAGACAGGTGGACGAGAGCCTCCATTTAATAACTGCAACTCTCAGATCAAAGTAATCAACGCCACATCATGTAATATTTTGTCAAAATCTGATCTGACATCTCTACAACATTTGATGAAAATACGATAAATATGATAAAATATCTCTCTATAAGGTTGAAAAAAAAAATCTTTATCTATGGTGTCTAATTTATCCAAGTCACTGCAATGGAGGAAACTTTGGTTTGGAAGAACTCAGCACATTCATTATCTTCATCTTTGGTTTATCCTGAGAACTTCCCCTCTTGAAACTAAAAGTACAAAATGCTTGCTGCCCACTCCACTCTATCTGCAATGTCTGTATGTGTGTGTGTGTGTGTGTGTGTCTGTATGAGGATACACTTGAACATTCATCCTTTTTTTCCCATGGGATTTGCTTCCTTTAGGTAAATAAGAATTGGTTGTACCCAAAAAGCAAATGTTATCTCTCAAATCTCCACTTCATTGTGAATAACCTTTATCTCAGTAATGCAAACACCATGCCAGTAGACTTGAGAGTACCTGGCTGTTGTTCCTGTGGTGAGGTTGCTATTGGAGACCAGAGCTTCTCCAGACAAGAACTCTGCTCTGATCATCTCTGGTGTCAGTTGGACTCCTGAGTCTTCACACCTGCAAGAGGATAAACATACATAATCTGAGCATCAAAAGCTTCCAACCTGAAGATCAATAGAGTAAATAGTGTGGTATGCGCTTACGCTTTGTCCATTAGTGTTGTCAAATCATCAGGAAGGGCGGTGAGAGGAGGAGGTGCTGTGAGTGGAAGTATATCTGTGCTGTAGTCGACAGACCTGTGGGAGACACACACACACGCTGCTGTTTCCCCTGAAGAGCCAGACCACACATTACCAGATCGAGATAATGGTCAGATATCTGTCTTACTCAGATGAAAGGACTGCTTAGGGTTGTTTGAAATCTCAGTTTGGACAGGAATGATAAAAATACTCCTGAGTGAAAGCTGATACCACTTACAGGAAAAAGAAATTTAAAACACTGGCAAGCCACAGGTACACTTTTAGAGGCAACCCCGTTCTAAGCTGTGATTTTATTCTGAACAGAAACTTTATAATGGCAGAGGCCTGGAAAATGAAAGTGTCATGACATGGAGCGCACCAACTATTCGTGAATTCACGACTGACTCTGAGAGCAAAGTCCAATATTCACAGCTTAAACTGCTATGAAACAGCATTCTTTTGGAGTTATGTTTCTGACCACCTGACTGATATAAAGTCAATATTCGCCCTCTTTTAGCTCCGTTTTTGGTCTCTTACCAACTGCTGAGAGAAATATCTGGCTCCTTAGCTGCTAAAAGCTCATTTTGTTTCTCTAGCCAGTCATTAATTGGCTCTGTCTACTGTTTCCTGCTGAGCAGGTTGTGTAGGTTTTAGAGCTGGTTCCCTGAAAACAGCTGCCTGCAGTAAATGATGCTGTGAGAGCTCTGAGAGTGAACAGAAACACTAACATTGCAGGTTTGTGTGGTTCACAGCAGTATAGC
This sequence comes from Toxotes lorentzi, assembly GCA_037833715.1. Lineage (NCBI taxonomy): Eukaryota > Metazoa > Chordata > Actinopteri > Toxotidae > Toxotes > Toxotes lorentzi. The sequence goes on along the minus strand of JBBMJY010000017.1, from coordinate 9,107,246 downwards.
TGTAAAATAAGTAGAGTCTGTACCTGCAGAGTTTTGTTGGTAGTTGAGATACAGTCCGTGTACTCATTCACACATACTGTACAAGGAGAACACATCTTTCTTTCTCCAGCTGTCAAATTGCTGTCAAGTTCGTTCTCATCTGCTATTATGGTCACCTGACATAAATCATACTGTTTGTGCTTGTAAGATAACCAGAGACACTGTGAATGTAACCAGTGAGGCAGTGATAGAGAATTAATGAGACTGAGCAGGGAGGTGGGGGAAAGTCATCTCTTGCATGCAAAAACAACAATATATCTTCAGTTATCCTGCAGATCAGTGCTGACAGGCATAAAGAGAATATTTTGCCTTGCCAAGCATCTGATTATGTAAGATAGGGAAGGTGAAGAGAGATGGAAAGTAGACAGAAAGGTGAGGAGAGAGAGTTGTAACAAAACAGTAGTCAAACCCACACATTCATGAGTACATCATGTCAGCTGCCCAGATTACTTTGGCATCTTGTCAAACAAAGACTTAAAATGGTTTCAGATCTCTTTGGGTACGCTGCTTCATTAGCTCTGCAACTTTCACTCTGTTACTGAAATCATCTTTGAACAAGAAATTCTATCATGCAAGAAAATGACAATATACATGGCATTATCTTCTATAAAGGGTAAGAAGTAGAAAGTGTTCTGCACACCTGAGTTGTATTCATTGTGACAGGCTGCGCAGAGAAGCACAGAGTGCACCACAGATGGAACAGGACAGCCCCTCACTATGTTCACTAATACACTACATCAAAATATCATAATTTATTGACTGTCCATTTAGGCTAAATCCTGAATAAATCATTATTTCACAGTGTACGTGGAGACAGTGTGCAGGGCTCTTTGCCTCCATATGACCTAGACTCTCCACACATAGAGAGACAATAGTACTATAGAAAAGAAGGATTTTATAAAAACAGGTTTCTACCTTCACTCCAAATGATATATTTAATAACACTAAGTCTTAAAATCATTATTTTCTTAAAATAAGTAAAACAAACTAACTAAGGCAGATCACTACAATTCATTACTTCAATCTAAAACTACTGAAATGTGGTCATTTGCGTTGCAATCAAGTGAAAATATGCAGGTTGATGAAATCAAAGGTTCTAAAACCTGAGGGAGAAAACTAATCTCAACATCCAAGGCTAATTTTAGGAATGTATAACTTCACAGGTGACTTTGCAAGGGCAGACCTGCTGAATACAAGAAGCACACCTCCTGTACAGCATTCTCATACCTATATAAAACCTCAATGGGATTTGAAATAAAAACTAAATGGAATCAGAACCAATACAACTGCTGTAAGTGCAAAATAATGTACTCCAACTCCATGAATGTAAAATAAGCTCTGCTGGATATGTTACAGGTAGGCACTTTGACATCTTTGAAGTTGCATGGACGTGGCTCTTAGACATTTATTTTGGAAGAGTGCGAGAAGTCATGTTACTGTAATTCTGTGTGTGAGATGATGAGTCGAATCCCAAGCGTTTAAATATTCATGCTGTGTCCTGGCAATTTGTCAGGGGCCGCAGAGAGGATAAACAGCTGCTCCTGGTATTACCAGAGACAGAGGGAAAGTGAAGGAGGTAGACAGGAACAAGTTGTCTGTTGGACAAGGCTCTGTGTCTTACAAACCTTTTTAATGTAACAAGAGCTGGAGTGGACAATAATCATCATTATCAAATAATCTGCTAATGATTTTCTCATTAAGTGAATTCATTTTTGGTGAAAAATGAATATCACATCTTCCCAGAGTCCTGGTTCACTTATTCAAATGTCCTGTCAAGGTCAATATGTTTGGGGAAAGAAATGACTGCTACACAATACACTGCTGAAGAACAGTCAGGAAAGAATTATCCACTGTTGATTTTACCCACCAATGAGCTGCACTTTCCCATTTTGTCATTTTTATAGGCTGATTTATTTTACAAGAATTCTGCCTCTGACATTGGCAAATCTGGAGAAGAAGGTTTGCAACCAAAGGGTTCAAATTCCTGCACAGACTTAAAGGATGTGGACAGAAGACATGAACACTTTGCACTTTGTAAACAGGTAGAGTAAATATGTACTAGTACTTTTTGATCCCACAGTGCTCCAGTTGGAGCTTCTTGCACATGAGGGTGGTTTAACGAAGGACCCTCTGGGTGAATACACCCTGCTGCTCTCATTAAGAGATAATTTGCATTAAGTCATTCTTATTGTCAGTAAAAAGGAGGAAAAATGGCTAAACTTGATACTGAACACAGTGATGCAGTGGTAATAAAAGGTACCAACTCCAGCAGCTAACGTCAAAGGTGGTGCTAAAATCTATTCTACAAATAACAAGGTAAAAGGCTATTCACCACACAGCTCACATTATAATGTAGCTCTGTTATAGTCCGGCTATGACTTTATTGATCCAAGAAAAGCACAAACCTATTTCAGCTCTGACCTACCTGCGCAGGACACTGGTGAGAGCGGGTTGGTTGGACAGACAGTTCATGGTGGCCCAGTCAAAATTCTTCCATGTCATAACCCCTTGTATCAGTTCCTGTTGTTGATCAAGAAAGAGAGTCATGTCGAACCATAAAAGGTTAAAATTGGGTTCAAGTGCTTTAAGGATAAGAGTAAAAGCCTTCCAAAGAAAGAAGATTACAAGTCTCTAAAATCACCTTGCGGTCGAGAAACTTCTTCTGAGTGTGTAGAGTTTGTGTCCTTACGCCACACATGTTGTTCTCAGGGACAGTGGACCTGCATACAGAAACACTCCTTTTGGACAACTGTTTTGATGCACAGCAAAAATAAAGGGATACCTGACTGTTCTTACCTGGGCAGAGGGCAGAGGTGGAACTCAAGATCACTCTCCAGGTATTTAGGGGCGGGTTTGTAAGTCTGCAGGCCTGGAGCTGGGTTCTAAACCACAACATCATGAGATAAACACAGAAACAATACTAGTTTAATTATACTGTCGCCGTAAAACACATGTATCATGTAGGGAAAAACACACAGGCTTGTCTGGATTAATGGGAATGAATGAGAAGCCTTACAAATATTCGGAGTGGGTTTGCAGGAAAAGGTCTGAGCAGAGCTTCAGGGGCAGTGAAGCTGAGACCGACAGCCTCCTTTGCTTCCACAACTGCCTCTTTATTTTCATGTTGCTGTTCTTTCTCTGCTTTGGCCTCCACTTTTCGGAGAGACTGGGCTCCAACCTCATCCTGAACAGGACACACAATAGATGGTATGTAGTGAATGAATGATTATATTTCTACAATACTGCCTAAATGTGTATGTTTGAGTGCAGGTGCTGTATAGTTACCAGAGCTCCAGTGCGAAGTGGTCTGGCCAAAGTAGTGGGGATGTAAGAATTAAACGCCTCCCAGGTTGAGACAGGCTGATATCCCATGAGCTTATAGTGCTGAGGAACCTGGAGTGACAAAACAATGTAAACCAATAATATGGTCAGAACAGACTCCATCACCACAATGCTGAAGAGCAGTATGTAGCAAATGTCTTCAACAAAAGTTTTTAACATGTTCACTTCTAAAGCTACAAGTGTCTTCAATCGGTTTTAAGATATAACAATAAGAAATTTATTGCACTGGGATTTTTTGTGGCATTTTTTATTTAATAGTGCCTGCTAAGCAATGGTGGAAGCAGCACTCCATACTATATTATAAGTCCTGCATTCAAAATCCTACTTAAGTACATAAGTATTATCAGCAAATAAAATAAGTATCAAAAGTATTTGTACCACAGGAAATGGCCCCTGTGACTTATCAATAATTATATATTTCATTATTAAACTTTTATATATACTTTTTTTTGGTAATGGTTTACAAGCCAAAGAGGTTGGGAACCCCTGGTTTAATCTTTAACAACCACTATATTTCATAAGCTTATCATGTGCAAGTGCAATACGTCCCTCTGAAATGTAGTTGAGTAGTAGTATGAAGAGACATTTAGTGGATAGACTGAAGTACAAGTACATCAATATATCTTGACTCCCATGTTGATTTATAAGTGTGATGTTCAGATGAGCAGGTGCTGCAGTAAATACCTACTTGAAGCTTGAAGAAAGGAATTTGTGTTGTCACAGTCACATCAATGGGATCCACAGGCACTGGGACCAAATTACTGTGAGCCTAGAAATATAAAGGAGACAAATGGCGTTATTTGTTCAGTTGAACACCGAGGCCTTTTCTCTGCAGGGCATCTGGGAAATGAAAGATTTAATCAAAGTGAGGGAAACTGTGCTTTCTCTTTGATTCCACGGTTAGATCAAAGACGCCTTTCAAGGGAAATGATACATGAGAATTGTTTCATGTGCAGGACAATAGCCAGCTCTCACTTTTCAGTGGTTTCTTGTCTTCTACATATTAGCTTCTATTTAGTTCATTTAAAATTTAACAAGACAAACTGAGTTTCACAGAAGTGATCAAACTCTTTTGCTGACAAGCTGCTGATTGCTTTCTTTTCGAGCAGGTACACTTCAAACCTGTAATCAGGATCGGGACTGTAATTTTTACAGTTTGTTGTTAGGGTCCAGTAACTATGTAACACACTCACCAGTGGGTCATCTTCATCAGAGAAAATGGGAAAGGAAAATGGGAAGACTTTGTCAGGTGAGATCCTCAGATCACCTGTCTTCGTATCTTCAACGGAAGTTAACAAAGAAAAGTGAGACAATTACTAAACGAAAAAAAAGTGTTAGATTTCTTCAGATCATTATTTGTTCAGGTCAGTGAGAAATGTTCAATATTCAAAGTATAACTAAATGCACAGAGTACCACAAATAGCCCTGTTCCTGAGGCATGCATATATGTTCCAAGAACTTCATATTAACCTGAAGGGATTTCATTTCAATTTTACCTCTAGAAATAAATTCAATTAGGAATGCTTTACTGACACGGCATAACGAGATTATTTCTGAATGAGGAGATCATAGGATAATCAAAACCTTTCTGTGCCGAGGGCAGGTGCCTCATGCTGTCTCCCAGCTTCTTCAAACACACCAGTCTGCGGTTCATGCGACATCGAATCACAACCTGTGACAGAGCAGAAGAGCTTGGTGCTACTACTGGTGAATGAGTCCTGTGACAGGGTATCTACAGGTCTTAAAAAGTGTTTAAAAGGCTTTAGAAGCTATTAAAACATCTTACATTTCATTTACAAAAGTCTTTTGTAAATTTTTTTCTTGTCTACTGTAAAAAGTGACACTAGTTATAACTTTTCCCCATGTAGTCATGGCTGTCATTACTGCCAGCTACAGTAGCCTGGAAGTTTATTGATTCATAAATAATTCATTTTTTGCAAAAACTTTAATTAACCATCCATAAATAACCATAAATAAACCATCCATTTTTCATTGCCTGTCTGAGTCCAGGTGAAGTTAATGGATTCATTATATTAGCAGGAATTACGGTTATATACAGCTGATAAGTCCCGACAAATATGTCGTATAAATCTCCATAAATTCATGTACTAAACACATATTTGAAGGCCTTATTATCCACCCCATTCTTTGACTGTTATAACCATAAATAACATGTTCAACTTCATTCTATGTGGAGTCAAAAAGGTCTTAAACCCTGCATAATATTGTTAAACTTCTCTGTTTCTCTCATCATCGAAACCAGCTAAAGATAAAATGTAGTGATACTCATCACCTTGATCTGCCATCAGAAAGAGAGCCCAGTCTTGGACCATGGTAATGTAAATATATCGTCTAATTAAAACGGCAGATTATGACCCCCACATCTAAATTTAAACACATTACTTATTAAAAAAACCCTATGGTTATTATACTGATGGTGTAATTCCAGTCCTCAAGCTCTATATCCTTGGGTCTGTAATTCTTGTTTGATACTGCCACTATCCAGTCATAAAAATGACCTTTATTTTACCAGCCACATATATTCATAACTCACATGACTTACTCGTATTTTATATCTCTAAAAAGGGCGTCAGCTTGAATCAGCTGTATGGACTGCACTACCACATGAATAACAGCCTATTAGGTCAGCTCAGTGTTCAGCAATAGCACTGGTGCTGATAGCTTTCACTAGGAAAAGAGAATCATGCTCCTCCCATGGCTTTAAGAGGCCACTTGAGATTACACTGCTTTTACTGGAACACACTGCGTCCAGGAGAACTGCCTGCACTGTAAAGAATATTATACATTTAGTGTGAGGAATTTACACATGACTGAACTAAAGGGACAGGGCCACAGGGACACCAGCCTTTTCCTGAGGGGAAGACGAAAGTGTGTGTATGTGTTGTGCATCTCAGCAAATGCTCATGCATGTGTGCATAGGCACATGTACCTCAGTGACTTTGCAGTACTGGGATGTTTGTACCTTGCGTGCTGCCTGCTGGAATAGTCTGAGGGCTCTTTGTCTAAGCTCCCACTGAAAACAGGGGTAAAACTGGAAGGATGGGGCTCCCTCTGGGGCCTGCAAGAGGTTAGAGAGACATTTATTGCTGACTTTCATACGCTCATTTGACATCGTTACATGGAGTGCATATGAAAAGAACCATAAAGTTAAATTTCATAAGGTCTCAGCTTGGAGTATTTAAATGACAAAAGACAGTAGGATCGTAAAAAGTGAAAGTTGGATTGAATTAAATTGCAGAAAAGGGCTGGAAGCAACAGATTAATTTCATCTAAGACCACTGAGAGACAGGTTTTTAAGTAAAACTCCTGGTCTACAAAGAAGAATAAAGTGTCATCCTGATTTTCTATGACTCAATGAAGGCTAATCCATATATCTACCATGATAAAATATAGATAGGTTAAGCATTAATTGAACATTGTGTGTACTGTATGATGCGCAGAGATATTGTGCTGTCTTAGGGCTAAAGAAACACACAAACTCCTATTACTACATGTTGTACACAGCAATCTCAATCTAGCAGTGATGGGAACCTCAGTCTAGCGCAGCATCTATTTTAACAACAACACAACATCTTACACAACCAATGAGGTATTCATGTGGGGAGTTATTCATTTTCATTTTACCGGTAGAGTAAATCTGAAGGTTCAGAGTCAAAGCAAACATACAAAGTAGAAATTTACCTGTCCAGCTTCACAAAGCACTCGTCTGGAGGAAAGTTTAGTTTGTCCAGCGGCAAATTCTTCCTCTTCACTTACATCTCCCCTTTTCACCTACAACACAATCAACAGTACATATACAATATATTCTATAAGGCATATTATTTGCATAAGAAATAAACTTGTCTCTTATGTCTTGTTAGAGACTAGTGAGAAACCTGTAAGGAACAGAGCGACAGATATGTGGCATAAAAACAAAAGTAGATGTTCTTTCTATTTTTGTTAAATCCTTTAGAGAGTATAGAAGAGGACAGTAGCTCTTTATATCATAAAAACAACAGTGTTCCCATAAAATACTAAACTGTGCTGATGTGTGGTTATAAAAGAAGAACATGTCTGTGTGTGTGAGTGTATTATAAACAGTGAAGGTGGAGAGGAGATGGGGGAGGAAGTACTGTTAAGTGTCTGTGAGAGTTCTGTCAACTATTCAAATAACTTTTTGGGACACACACAAACTCATATTTTAAAACTGGTATCACTTTGGCTGAGCCTGCATACACCCTCTGTGACTTTCCATACAATCAATCACAGATGCAGAATGGACAGGGCAGGATAATTTATTTTAAATGGTGAAAATCACAGTGTGGATCAAATAATGCACCAACTAAACCAGATTAGGACATTATTATGCATATGGATTCTAACATATGTGATTATTTATCTACACTGGCACTGATATGCCCAAGAGAAAACAAATATAGGCTTAAAAAAACACAAGCTAACTGACTGTTTACATCCTCCAAAGCTCCAAAATGATTGGAAATGTAGTTTTAATACTTCATCTATCCTCCAAACTGAAGGAAGACAAAGAATAATAATTGGACAGGGAGTTTAGGGGGTTCATTTGTGTCTGTTTTGTGTGATGGGGGGGCAGGGTTGGACTGTGAAAACTCCTGCTCTACATTAAACAGTTCTGTAAAAGAACTTGCTGTAAAAATATACAGTCAGTGTCCACACTAAGTGAAAAATCTTACCATGTAATCATGCAGCGCAACCTCCCTCTCCTCCAGTACCTGCCTCCTGGTCTGCTCTGACACGGGGTCCTTACCAACATGAACTTGCCTGAATAAAGGAAATAAACTGTATATATTAATTATGTGTGAAAAACAAACAATATACTAAATATGTGCCCACTTAACTTAAATGTAATTGGTTATTGGTGTAATTGGTAAGTGGTGTATATTATTTCTTTCCAGTTGTGGATGTATGGACCAGAAGTCCTTGAATCTACTGTAAATATACAGTAAATCATTCACAAACTGACTTTCTGTTGGCATTCTTACTGAGTAACACAAATTCTACATCCAGAACAAGAAGCTTTCAGATATTTTTTTGTACTGTAATTATGTAAATGTAATTTTTTTTTTCAGAACATCTTCAACACTGAGTAAAATAAAAAATAACCAAGGTTTCGCTACATTATCTCTAAAATGTTGATGTCACACATGAAGTACACACATCTAGCTCATTTAATTGGTGTGATAAAACAATGCCTTTGTATGTATGTATGTGTTTTCTCTCCAGAAACTGGATGCAGTAGTCGTAAGTATCCCTTCATTGCTGATTAGTTATGTGTAATCTAAGCTGGTGAAGCTTCATCTTGTCTCTGTTCTAAAACTGTTCATATACTTTTTATTTGACTTACAATTGAAATTGAATATTTTAGTGTAACCTACCATCTGATGTGGTTGGTTTGCTCCTCCTTCACATTTTGTTGAACCTTTTTTATGAACAGGGCCTCCTTCATCTGCTTGGTTTGCAGACCGACCATGCTGCCACAGGACATGGCTGAAGTGAAGGGGATAACAGCAAAATAAGAGACGAGAGGTTTACTTCATGGTAGCAACTTACGCAAATGAAGAGTCTTGGAGGAACCTAATACAGTGCAGTTCAACACACAGTAACAGGTTTGATGAGATGACATGTAAGCCACAACATAACTCAATAACAAGAGTAGATCAGTGGGTTGCATCTACCTTCCCTCAGGGCTTTAGAGCTCAGTTTATTGGTGTCTTTGATCAGCATCTTTGCAACCCCTGCTGGAGTAGAAACATCTACCAGCGGCTTCACCCCAGGCTGATCCCTGATTGCCTAGAGGACAGGTAAAAAAAAAAGAAGAGCAAGAAATGAAGGATAAATCACACCACTGCAAGAAATAATCAGTATTACAGGTGGAGTGAAAGCACAGCTGTTATTTCTAGAAGAAACTGTTTACAGTATTTCTAAACAAATACCTCTCTAATTTGACCAATACACTACCTTTGATTTGTCAGCCTCCTTGATTAACCTGTATTTGGTTTTACTTCGAGGAGGAACTTGGGTGACAGGTGAAGGTCCTTTGCATTCTGCAAGCACTGCACTGGCATGACCCAACTTTCCTTCCCGCTGACTATCATGCAAAGAAATAAATAAGTAAAAGTGATCATGGTGGAGTAAAACTTGCTTAAATTATAACAGAATTGAGCACATTAGTAAGACTCAACACTATATAACCCTAATTTGAAAACAACTGACATTGTTTTCAATGAACTGAGGTTGCAAAGTCATTACTTGTGGAAATACAATGGAAAAATCAAAGTGAAAAGGAAGTTGGTGGAACTTGAATTGTTGCCTAAAAGCATATTCATAATGTGCAATAGATTTATAATTGAAAGGCAGTGGATCAACAGTTGAAATAGTTCGCTTAAACTGATTTATAGACAGTAAAAGTAATGAATAAATGATAGTCAGCTAAAATAGTGGATAATGGATAAAAGGGTGGAACGGTTACTGAGAGCGGTGCTAAATGTAATTTCTAAACAGCTGAAACTGTGAGCTAAAAGTAATGGGTAAACAGCTGGAACAGGGCGGGCACAGGTTCTCCTCTGGAATCATCTCAAGATCGGTTCTTGTCAGAGAATGGCTCTAAATTGGGGGTGTGTATATAGTGACATATGGACAGTTAGAGACTTGAAGGGCGTGGGGGTGGCAGGGAGGCTGAGTAATGAGGTCAGGAGACAGATAAAGAATTTTCATTATATTTACATTTTCCCAGCTGTCACATTTTTTCAGTGCCAGTGCCCCCCTTATTTTTGTAAATGTGGGTGGACAAAACACTTCTCAATATAGTGATGCAGTCCAATGCAACAGCATCACTAATTATTGCTTTAAAAGACCATAGAGTAAACACAACACCTCTCTGAAACTGTGTCAACAAGAGCTGAACATTATAAGCGTCACAGTGATTTTCTGGATTTATTTAAGGACATGCTGCACGGCTGTTTTATTAGATTGCATTAGATTGGTTAGATTAATGGAAAACATAACACAGAAGCAAAGTAATTCAGACATTAAAATGATCATCATCTGTTTATATTATAAATAGTCACTATCTATGTCAGATAAGTCAGACAGGGAACACTGAGCAACAAGTGAGTGTCAGGCATCATCTCAACCTGGAAAAACATTGACTGTAGCATATGTTTCTTAATCTTCCCTTCACACATATCTCATCCTTTATTTGGTTCCACTGCGGGAAACAACAAACAGAGGGAGAATTTTTTATATGCTAAACATCCATCGGGTGGCATATCCATCTTGATATCACTGCACCAGCTACCAAGCTATTTTCATGAATTATTAACTTTTGGACCGAGATAACACCAAGACAGTGCAGTGCAGTGGATGGAGCTGCTGCTGTGTGATGGATAGCACCCTCTTTCTCATGGGAACAGAATTAAACATTAGGTTTTTTACTAGCTCAAAAAAAAAACAAAATAAACAAGTGGGAACTTCTAATCAGCAAGGCCATTTTCTCTGAATCCAGTTGGGTACGTGTTTTTAGCCAAAATGTGTTTGGTGGTTGGGAGCTGGAATTTCTGAACAGCAGAGGGGAACTTCATTATTCCACTCTATTATTCAGGATTTCTGTTGCTCATGAAAACTAAGCAAAGCACCACAGGGAAGAACTACAATTGTACATAACTTTTTATACAGGCAGAGACACACACACACACACACACACACACACACACACACACACACAAATATATAATAACAACAGAGTGTCAATAAAACCCACAGAATGGATGTGAACTTGTCATGAAGAGAGTAAAAGCTACATTTACAGCAGGAGATAGCACAGTAAGATAAGAGGAGGAAAAACATATGACCACCCCTTAAACAAATAAGTTGCATTTTTTTCATTAGAACTATTTTTAAAAGTGAGTAAAAATCTTTGAACACAATGTTTTATTGTCTTTTCGGCCACCTATAAACGTTGTGCTCTAATTACCTGAGGTGAGGGGCACAACCCCCAGTGATGGTGCAGAGGTAGGGTTTGGTATTGAACTGTGAGATGACTAGCTGGATGGTGACCTGAGAAGTTTCATATTGGAATGGACTGAAGGTCACCATGAGCTCCACCTCACCATTAGCTGGAATCACACCTGCGAGAGCAAAGATAAAACAATAGGGATAAATGGGTGTGTGTGTGTTTGGCTTGTCTACGTCAGTGAATTCCAATCAGTGGTACTTGCACACCGGGGGGGGGGGGGGGGGGGGATCCCCTTTCAAATCCTTCGGAACAAACACCTTTCAAACATCAGAACTCGGAAAAGCGTCTTGTGGGGAAAAAATTTTTTTTCCTT